>JAODAL010027579.1:0-54701 GCA_025379985.1 Phyllomedusa bahiana | reverse complement strand
TTTCCCCCCTTTACCCTTGGCCGCCCCCGCAGGCAAGCCCCCCCAGTGGTAGTGACCTGGTGGTACTCCCGCGCAGCAAGTCCATGCGCTTTGCGGCGGGCTCTGGTGAATACCGGGACCCACTTAGATTCCACTCCCTGGTGTGGGCTTACGCCATCGCCTGCGGTGGTCCCGCGGATCCACCTCCAGACCGTAACAGCTACTAGTTTGTGCGGCTGAATTCTTTGGCGCAATTTACATCCAGGGGTTAATTAAGCGTTGTTTTGCTGGTGTGCTGACAAAAATAAACCGTGTTTTCAACGACAAAATATATACATTTTTCCTGTAGCCTAATTCATGTCTGAAGGTTAATTAAGCCTGTTTGTGCTTTTACATTTAGTAAAACATACAGTGTTTTTAAACGACACATACAAGTAAAATTTTTCCTGGCCATTTGTGGAGCGCAATTTATATCCAAGGGTTACCCAAGCTTGTTACTGGGTTCATTTGGTGTCAAAAACAGGGTGTATATTTATCATATACAGATATCATCATCAAACAGTGTCTGTACATTTTAGAACAAACAGTATGTCAGACAGAGAGGTGGCAGGCTCTGCACCTGCGAGTGGCAGAGGCACAAACATTCCTGGAACAGGCCCAGGTTTCAGCACAGCAAGGGGACGTCGCAGCAGGGGTCACTCGGTGAGGCCACAACTGCCACTGTCATATAGCGGCCGTGTGTTGTTCAGCAACCAACGGGTTCTTGATTGGTTGATAGGTCATCTCTTCTCCCAGATGACATCTGAAAACCCCAGCCAAGAGTCGGTGGGAACCTCAGACACAACCCTTAGTTGGCATGGCCGGGAGCGGGTCAGCGGCCCTCACCTGTCCTCAGCCCGCCTCTGTCCCATCCGGTTCCCTCAGCCAGAGATCTACTATGTGGTCTGGGCTCAGCGCCACTATATAGCGAGGATGAACAATTTGAGGAGGGCAGTTAGAAGAATGGGGCCAATATCCCCTGCGTCTTGCAGTAGGCGGCAAAGTATAGATGTGGAGAGTGGCATGGGAGGTCATGTTGTGAGAGGTCAGCCTTGGCATACCAAGACTGGTGATGAGGACAGCAGTGACGATGAAACACAAATAGATGATGATGTAGCCGACCGCACTTGGGAGCCGGGTGAGGCAAGGGCTTCATCATCGTCAGGAGAAGAGGGCGTCAGCTTGCGCGTCAGGCAGCGGCGCAGCCAGCAAGTGGGTCGTGTGGCCGTGAGTCAGCAGGATAGCAGCAGTGTGAGGTCGGGAGCCAAGCGGCCACGGGGTTAATATACCCGCTTCGCAGGTCCAAAGAAAGTAGCGGCACAGGGGCTCAGTGAGGCAGCGGCGGCAGTAGTCACTCAGTGCGGAGCGTTGGCGGTAAAATCAGCTACTCGGCGGTGTGGCAGTTCTTTGCTAAGACACCGGAGGAGCCGAATATGGGTATATGTAGAATCTGTAAGCAGAAAGGTGAAGCGTGGCAGGGAGCTAACGTTGGCACCACGGCCCTGCGTCATCAAGTGCAGCGTCACCATCCGGTGGCCTGGGAGAAACGTGGCTCAGATGTGGTGGTCCATCCTGCCGCCGCAGCAACAGCAGCAGCAGCAGCGCCCAGTGGCACGCATGCCATTGCAGCCAGTCAAGGCTCCACCACCTCTGCAGAAGGGAGCTGTTTCTCTTTGACATCATCTCCCGGTCCAGATGCTCCTGCTCCTCGCTACTCATGGCGCCAGCAGTCGTTCAGCGAGGCGATTGCAAAGAGACAACAATATGCGTCCAACCATCCTAAGGTGCAGAAAATGACCGTGCTCCTGTCCAAGTTGTTGGTACTGCAGTCCCTCCCTTTCCAAATGGTGGACTCTGCACCATTCAGAGAACTAATGGCTTGTGCCGTGCCGAGCCGAGATGGAGAGTTCCAAGCCGTAATTTCTTTTCCAAAAAGGCAGTACCAGCACTTCATAAATATGTAGAACAGAAGGTGGGTCAGTCCTTGAGCTTATCGGTTTGTTCCAAGGTGCACGGCAGCGCGGACGTCTGGAGCTGTAACTACGGTCAGGGCCAGTACATGTCCTTTCCGGCCCACTGGTTGAATGTGCTTCCAGCCCAGGCACACCAACAACTTGGACAGGAGACGCCGCTTTCTCCTCCACGTTGTCAAACTGCTGCACCTGCGCCAATGTACGCCTCCTCCTCCTCCACCACCACCACCATCTCAGCCTCCACAAGTACTGCTCCATCATACCACATGTGTAGGGCACAGCGGTGTCACGCAGTTCTACACCTGGCTTGCCTCGGCGAACGAAGTCACACAGGGGAGGAACTGCTCCGCGTCATGCAGCAAGAAATTGATGTGTGGCTTTCTCCGCGCCAACTGCAAATCGGAACCATGGTGACGGACAATGGGAGGAACATGGTGTCCGCGCTGCACCGAGGAGGGATGGTCCATGCGCCCTGCATGGCGCACGTGTTCAATCTGGTTGTGAAAAGGTTCCTGAAGTCTTCCACCGATCTTCAGAACATTCTGAAAATGGCCAGGAAACTGTGCATGCACTTTATCCATTCGTACAAAGCCAGGAACACCCTCATCGACTTGCAGCGGCAGAACGGCCTCCCACAACACACTCTGATATGCGATGTTTCCACCCGCTGGAATTTCAGCCTGCACATGTTGGACCGACTGTATGAACAGAGAAAGGCCATTAACGATTTTTTGATGATCCAGGCAGACAGAAGTACTCCCCTGTGTAACTTTGATGTCAGCCAGTGGCAGCTCATGCGTGACACCTGCCGTTTGTTGAGGCCATTCGAGGAGGCACGTTTTTGTCAGTCGCAGGACTACGGGATGAATAACGTATTCATGCTTCATGTCCTGGAACAGATGCTGAAAAATCTGTCTGGCAGGGACTGGAGATGTGGCGACTACATCTCGTGGCCACATGAGTCGGTGGGGACTGAAAATGGAGGAGGAGGAGGACATTGGAGCAGAAGCATTGTCTGGTGAAATGAGTGGATTTTCTACCCAGGTGACAAGAGAGGAGGAGCAGGAGCAGCTGGAGGAGGTGGATGGAGATGAGGAAGCAGGGCAGATGACCCCCAAGCACCGTGGCAGTATACAGTGGAAATGGAGGCAGGGAGCCCTCGGAGTCAGTTGTGGAGATGGCCCGCAGCATGCTTATTTGCTGGCTCGTGACAGCCGAATAGTCAGCATCCGGCAGAGGGATGACTTCTGGCTCTCCACCCTATTGGACCCTCGCTACCAGTCCAAAATGGGAGCCTTTTTCCCAGCTATTGAGAGGGAAGACAAACTCAAATACTATAGGGAAATCCTCCGTAATCAGTTGGCCGCTGCCTATGTGTGGCATCGTCCCTCCTCTGACAGGTCTGACCGGGGGGTTCCTCAGCGCTCACGTACTACTGTCGCGGCTGCTGGGGGAAGGTGGGGGGGTAGGAGCAGTACCAGCTCCATCAGTAGTAACCTAAGTCTGGAGTCACTGATGAGCAGCTTCCTTCACCCGCCTAGTGAGGAGGGCAGTCGCCAGCAGCAGCAGCAGGACCTGGAGCAGTCCCTGAACCAACAGGTTGTGGCCTACTTGGACAGCACTCTGCCACCTCAGTTAGAAGATCCGCTGGACTACTGGGCAGCCAAACTGGATGTGTGGCCGCAACTTGCCGAGTTTGCAGTGGAGAAGCTGTCCTGCCCGGCCAGTAGTGTGGCATCAGAGCGGGTGTTCAGTGCGGCGGGAGCCATCGTTACCCCAAGGAGAACCCGCTTGTCCACGGGAAATGTGGAACGACTGACCTTTGTCAAGATGAATCAGGCGTGGATCGGCCAGGATTTCCACACACCAATGCCTTAGGCGTCAGTCTGGGTTCAAACTACCTGCCTCAGCCACTATTCTGATGCCGCCACCCGCCTGACAGTTTCTCCATCTGCCTACCACCATCTTTACCAGGGACTGGTATTGCCACTCACCTCAACACTCTGTCATTGTGCCACTCTATGACCTCAATCTGCTGCTGCTGTTGCTGGTGCCGTGACATCCACACTGTATCATTGTGCCACTGTCTGACCTCATGCTGCTACTGTGGCTGCTGCCATGTCCTCCACACTGTGTCATTGTGCCACTGCCTGACCTCATTCTGCTGCCACCGTGTCATCCGCTCTTAGTCATTGTGCCTCTCTGTGGCTTCCTTCTGTTTTGACACCTCCAGAATGTCATTGTGCCACTCTCTGACCTCATGCTGCTGCTGTGACTCCTGCCGTGCCCTCCACACTGTGTCATTGAGCCACTGCCTGACTTCATGCTGCTGCCGCCGTGACCTCCGCTCTCAGTCATTGTGCCATTCTGTGGCTTCCTCCTGTTTTCCACCTCCAGAATGTCATTGTGCCACTGCCTGATCTCATGCTGCTGCTGTCGTGACCTCCACACTGTGTGATTGTGCCACTCTTTGGCTAATACTGTTTTGCCGCCTCCAGAATGTCATTGTGCCACTGCCTGATCTCATGCTGCTGCTGGCGTGACCTCCACACACAATCATTGTGCCACTCTGTGCCTAATACTGTTTTGCCGCCTCCAGAATGTCATTGTGCCACTGCTGACCTCATAGCTGCCGCCGGTACCTCCGCTCTCAGTCATTGTGCACTCTGTGGCTTCTCGTGTTTTGCCACCTCCAGAATGTCATTGTGCACTGCCTGACTTCAGCTGCTGTGGCTGCCGCCGTCACCTCCACACTCTGTCACTAATGTTGCCACCTGAGCTCTCAGCTTGTTTTTTTCCAGCTTTCGCTGGCATGACTTTATCAGGCTACATTCCCGCTTGAGTTTTTTGGTCAGTTTTGCCCTCTTAAGTGCCCAGGGAATTTTATAGTGAAGCGATTCTAAGAGCGGCGGCAGTCATCTGCTTTGTCATACTAAAACACAACATTGTATGAAGACCAAACCAAGCTCCCTCTGCATATTTAGCAATGGCACAACGTTCTACAGCACCCTGCAGGCTCTGTGCAGCCTGGAAATAGCTGCTTTTTAACGCGATTCGTGCCGAAGTAATTCGGAACAAAACTAATTTTGTCGGAAAATTCGGCGAAGTGACCGAATCGAATTTTTGAGAAATTCGCCCATCTCTACCCCCAGTATATAAGGCAGAAGTGGGGAGCTATTAAAAGCTTATTTTACTCAGTCAGACACAGCTTGGTGAGCAACACTGCTGGGGAAATTAGTCATTAGCAGCCACTTTTCCATAGTATGTGACCCCTTTCCCTGGTGACAACTGTAAAAGAGCAAGATCATACTTACATCTTCTACAGCTTCTGCTTCTAGGACTGGCCACAATGCTGCAATAATAATAATAAAAGATTATGAAATTTACTTTACATATCAAGCCTTATATCTCAAACAGTTATATGTCAATTTAACATATAGGGCCATATGTATGAACCTGTTTAGGTCTAAAACTCACTTTTATACCCATAGGTTACTATGGGCAAAAGAGTGAGTTTTACACCTAAACAGTTTCATACATGTGGCTCATAGTGACAAGATCACAGGAGATAAAAGGGATAATGTCCATCATTAGTGAGAAGCACCATGAAGGTGTGTGGAGACTTACAGTATGCTACTCTCCACTGATGAGTTTCAGATGCCCCAAAACAGTTGTTCGTGGATAAGTATCTGGCTTGGCTTTACTCGTAATCAAATAATCTCAGTAAGTCAGATGTGACTTGAGGAATGTTACTTCAATAGGTGGCACTTTTAAAGTCCTAGCTCTTTTTCCCTTGAGCTTAATTGAATACAGTTACATTTTAGTAGAGCAACCATGGCATGTAGGTGTGTGCACACACCTTCATGGTGCTTCTTCCTAACTAGGAGCATTACTCCTTTTGAGCTACATCTAAAGCTTCTAACTCACCCAACCACTTCTCTACTCTGCACCGATGAGGAGCAAACACATATTTACTCCTAATTATACTGCAAGGCTTATGAGTCAGATGAAACTTGAGTAATGCTACATCCATTTGGTAGTACGCAGTCCTAGCCCTATTTCCTTATTTTAATGCATTTATATTTTAGGGGGCGATCATGGTGTGTAAGTCTCCACACACCTTCACGGCGCCTCTCTAATGAGGAATGTTACCTGTATGAGTTCCTTGCATACAAAGACACTGCCTTATCCTCATGGAGACTAGGATCACCTCAGGTAGCATTTTGGTTTTTGCCACCATTTGCCAAGCCAGAACCAAGCCTGTGCTTTACTTCATCTGGGGCTCTAAAATAAACAGGATGAAATAAGCCATCATGCAAAGGAGCCCACAAGGAAGGAAAGGGAGTTCCTGACCTCCCCAGCTTCATGCAGGTTAACCAATGGGCACAAGGACTTGTTGTGGATGGCTCTCCCAGGGGCTGCTCCTCAGGTCATTAATGCATGCCCGCAATTTGTGCAAGGTAAGGTACTGCCCACGGTGCTCCTTCAGAGATGAAACATCTTTGCACATCTTTTGGGAGTGTCACTATCCATGAATTAAGGACCCTGGACCCTATGTATGAAAATTGTCTAGCAGTAAGACTGTCTTTGTCATCCATAGCAACCAATCAGAGCTGATAACAACCAATCAGAGCTCAGCTTTCATTTCTTATAGTGCTCTGGAAAAATAAAGCGGAGCTCTGATTGGTTGCTGTGGGATCTGATTGGTTTCTATGGGCTCTGATTGGTTACTATGAACTCTGATTGGTTGCTATGAGCTCTGATTGGTTGCTATGAGCTCTGATTGGTTGCTGTGAGCTCTGATTGGTTGCTATGAGCTCTGATTGGTCGCTATGAGCTCTGATTGGTTGCTATGGGCTCTGATTGGTTGCTATGGGCTCTGATTGTGCACTGTGGGCTCTGATTGGTTGCTATGGGCTGTGATTGGTCACTATGAGCTCTGATTGGTCGCTATGAGCTCTGATTGGCTGCTATGGGCTCTGATTGATTGCTATGGGCTCTGATTGGTTGCTATGGGCTCTGATTGGCTGCTATGACCTCTGATTGGTTGCTATGGGCCCTGACTGCTATTGCTATGGGCTCTGATTGGTTACTATGGCCTGTGGTTAGTTGCTATGAGCCATGATTGGTTGCTGTGGGCAGACAATCTTACTGCTAGATAGTTTTCATACATAAGGTCCTCTGTGCCCAGGAGGTGCTCATTCACTATGGAATATTCCATGTAGTTCTTTCTGTTAGGGTAATGTAGGGGCCCTGGTGCCTTATAAACTTTTTAAGAACACTATTTAGATCTCCAGGAATCACCTCATATGGAAGATGGAAAGTGTGTCCACCCTGGACTGACACAGGCTGATCTAAACACATCTGTCCAGGTGACAATGACTTGGATGAGAATTAACAACACACATGGGACTAACACCATAGCAGGAGCAACCGCATTTATTATTGATATATTTGATAACTTGTTGGGTTTTTTAGTGCATGTTCAGACAAGGAGTTCATGCTGCATCTATCCCAAAATGGTAAAAAGTACAAAAAATTAATAAAAACTACACTTCAGCTTGCAAAAATCTTTCTACCCCACATAGAACTTTTTTTGGGGAGCGGGGCTCCCAGTACATTATATGGAGTTAAAAAGTACATCTTATCCTGTAAAAAACAAGCCCTGATACGGCTATGTAGAAAGAAAAATAAAAAAAAGTTCTGGCTCTTAGAAAGTGGGGTGCCAAAAATGAAAATCTGAAAATGGCTGCACCGTTAAGGGGTTAAAAAGTTTCCAATAGGACCTAGCCTTATCTAGCTATTCCATTGATTAACACTGCTCCCTCTCCCCTCTTAGGGCGATATGTATGATGCGCACTCCAGTATTGGAGTACTGCAATTTGTAGTGCCTGTGATATCGGAGGGTGTGCGGGGGCTCATTACAAAACTACAATTCTACAAATTTATGAACCGGAGAATGGCAAAAATAGGCGCATTACTGCTGGAACAGGTAAACCACTTTAAAAGTGGTTTACTTGAGCCAGAGTTGTCGTCCTTGGGCTAGAATGCGCCTGATTTACGATGCGCCATAGAACGGGTTCATAGATTTAGGCGCATTCTACACTAATATAATGTGTACAAAAATTAACGTCTAAGTGCCAAAAATCATACATGTCGCCCTAAGTGTCTGTCTTTCAAAAAGCTTTGGGCATGTGACCTCCTGTCCCTATCCCCTCGCTCCCACCCTCTTCCCCTTTCATAGGACTGTAATGTTTTATGATGTAACGTATGATTGATGTATGCCAGATTGTCAGCATAGCCTGTGATGTTTAGCTTAGGTTAGCCCGTGCTTTATATCTTTATTACAAGCTATGTATGGTGTATGTTATATATTGCATTCTGTGCCTAGGCCTGTGCCGCACCCACTGTATTTCATGCTTATTATAAAGATAAAAAAAATTGCTTATGCTGCCACCAATCACAAATCCTGTAACAAAATACAAAGTGAACGAACAAAGAAATCGAAATTAAATCAGTATTTGGTGTGACCGCCCTTTGCCCTTGGAGTCCTGGAAATGATGATGTGGCCCCACAAAGCCCTGATCTCATCATCCAGTCTGTCTGGGATTACATGACACAGAAGCAGCTACAACCACAGAAGATCAGGGCTTAGTTCTCCAAGATGTTTGGAACAACCTCCCTGCCGAGTTCCTTCAAGACTGTCTGCAAGTATCTAGAAGAATAGGCAAAGGGCGGTCACACCGAATACTGACTGGATTTAGATTTCTCTTTTGTTCATTCACTTTGTATTTTGTAAAATAATAAAAATAAACTATTAACACTTCTATATATGAAAGATTCTTACTTTACGACATTTTACCCACACCTGCCTAAAACATTTGCACAGTGCTGTATAAGGTTAGATTAATGAAGATAAGTAACTCAAACAAATCTTATACAATGAAACATATTGTTGAAAGTAACATGCGCTGGATGGTTGTCATATTTATACTTGGTTACAAGCAACATAGCAATGAGACCCCGAAGATAATGTAAGCTCCCAATCATTCAGCTAAATCTTCTCTCTGTGTTATCTCCTATTGGTGAGAACATTACCTGCTGCCAGTATACAGAAGAGCAAGGCGGAGGAGATCAGAGTCTTCATGGCTTCTTCTCTTGCTGCTTACAACCTGTCTGCTCAGCAATGTGTTCCAGGATAGGGTTAGGTACCTGCCACTGTCAGATTTATAGGACCCAACCTGTGACGTTACAGACAAACAATATTTTTTTGCATTATGCATAATCATTGTACAACCAATCACAAAGCAACAGCTCTTTCCCTAGAGGGGTATTTACCTCTGATACATCCTGTTGATATCCTATAACTGTCTCTAAAGGGAATACTCATTTAATACATCATTAGAATGAATGTAATTAATATAGCAATTGTTGTATCTGCATTAGGTCCGTGACCTTGAGCTACAGGAACAGTTTAATAACAGCACGTTATTATGCAGAAAGTCTCACATTCCCTCATTTACCTAATGTTTGGGTTCTTAAGCTTAATTCACAGCAGGCAGGTCATGTTGGGAGCTGTAGTTTGGCAGCAGCTGGATATTCCAAGGTTGGTCCACAGTGCTCTCTAAGTAGCACCAGTATATTGGTAATGGGTATATATGGTAAGAATGGCTAAAATATACAAAGATGTGTAGGTTTATAGTGGTTGACAATGTAATCAAGACTGAAGAGCCTCGTATGCTCGGACTTTAGTTACAATCTGTAAAGATTAGTACAGGGGAGGGGGGAGTTCAACAATTGATACCCTTAAATAGTGATGCTCAACTATGGGTATTGTATGCAAGTGAAACCTTTGCCTTTTACTTCTTAGTAGTTGAAAATGGTTTTGAAGTATGATTGTGTCATTGCCTTGTAACATATTACAGTGGGGAAGAAAAGTATTTGGTCAGCCACCAATTGTGCAAATTCTCCCACTTAAAAAGATGAGAGCGTCCTGTAATTGACATCATAGGTCGACCTCAACTATGAGAGACAAAATGAGAAAACAAATCAAGAAAATCACATTGTCAGATTTGGAAAGAGTTTATTTGCAAATTATGGTGGAAAAGAGAGAAACTTGAGGGAAAAGTGTTCCAGAACCTTCTCCCCCACAACACTAGCTACAATGGCAAAGGCCTGCAGCCAATTACCAAACGTTTGTGGAATCAACTGCCATCTACGCTTCTCCTGTTTGCCCTTATCAAGGTTAAACTTCTCCAGAGGGAGAAGCGAAAAACTTTCAACGTACTTGTCCTTCCAAATCTTTTCTTTAACTTCCTTGTTGAGATGAGCGCCCCAGGGCCCCTCAAAACAGACATAAACCTCTCATTTTGCTTTGTCATCTAACCTCACCCCATCCGCCTACACTTCCTAATCCCACTGCTACGAGTGAGTTGTCCAGGAGTCACCTCGGGCAAAACTCGCTGCGGCCTCCACACGACCGGGGGATCGTCCAGGACCACATCGCCCGGGCCGGCACCACGCTGCCCGCTGCCTCTGTCCCTTGAGCCACCATGAGATGCAGGGTCCAAAGCCCTCGTGTGGTCCCCTCTACGCTGTCTAACAGGCCCCCTGTTCGGAGCATCACCCGGTGACCTGATGCATGGAAGAGAGTAGACAAGACAGGAGGGACAGCAGGTCCCACATATATGGTGGAGCGAGGCCTGCCGATCTCCACTGAGCCCAGTGCATGCTCGGAATCCTTCCAGCACCGAGCCCCTGGCCAGATTCTCTAAACCGCGAGGCTCGTGCTGAAGGGTCCCTAAAGGGGCTCCTAACGTGTCGATGGGCCCTCGGAACCAAGTCAGGGCTCAGGCACTGCGGTGGCCTGGCCCTGTGTCTGCTCCTAATAGAGACCAGAGCAGCAGCAGGCGCCGCCGACCCACTCAGAACATCACTAACATGGCGCTGAAGCCAGTAACGGCCCTTAGTAGTGGCCCCGATCTCAGCTTCGCCAGGAGCTGCTCAACCCCATCTCCCGCTTCCTGTGGCCACAGGTCAAGCCGGGTCATGTGGGGGGTACCTCCCCCAACGGCTCTGCTCCATCTCCAGCCCCCGTCCTGTTCGAGGGTCTTCTGCATTTCAGTAAATGGTTCCCAATATTCCTTGGAGACTTCTTTTCTTTCTCTGCAGCTCTTGTGCTAAAAGCTTCATGTAAAGAAACAGACGATGCTGCAACCTCTGCTCATAATCACTAAGTAACACTGCAGCTCACATAGCGCCCGACCATATAGTCAGGAGATGGGGACAAATCATCTGCTACATATCAAGGCTTCCTCTCTTTATTGGAACATGTCTGTACATTGGATTGCACAGGGTTTATTTCTCATCTGATTGATTTTTCTTCTGTTGTAATCATTACTTTGAAAAACATTTCAGCATCCGAACCTCTTCAGGATTTAATACGAGCTCCTCAGCATCGAGCTTATCTTGCAATGTTAATTTTTTTCCCGCTTTGCCTGTGGAAGAAAACACATTTATTTCACAACGTTTCCATTTAGATCCAGGATTATTCAGACTTTAAATCCTCATCCTCTCATAAATATGGACGGTGTTACCAAGCGCTGCAAGGACCAGAAACACGACCCAATACACCGCCATCCCTCCCTACATACCGCTACCTCAGTATCACCAGGTTGTAGGACATTTCTCATCATTCCTGCTGCAGCCCTGGTTCCTGACAGAGATAGTCAGGAGTCAGTATAAGATGCTGTAACTTCATATGAAGGCCTTGTTGTGAGGAAGCATCTTCTATCAGGCTGTCACACATAGTGGCATAGCTACAGTAGTCGCTCTCCCACACTGTTGCATCGCTGGGTCACATAGATCCAGTGATCGCAGCTGCCACCTGCATGGGGCAGAGGCTGAGTGGCTTAAGGCCTAGTAGATGCTGGAAGTGGCGTCCCAGGGCGCTCTGGATTTAAAGTCAAGCATTCAGGGGGAGAACAGGGGAGAGTTGAGTATTATTTTTTATATACACTTACCTAAGTCCAAGGGGGATGGTAGGAGCTATATACCTATATACACCTATCTAACTACTCTGTGGCCCCATATACCTACCAGATGCTGGAGAATAGAGTATTGAATGTTGCGGAAAAAGAAGTTAAAAGGGTTGTCTCACTACACTGATTCATCTTACGTAAGTCCTGTTTTCTTGGTTTCATTTTGAATTCAGGGGCGTGTTTACTAGCTTCTACTAGGCTGCAGTAGAAGCCAGGTCTGTAGCTATAGCAACCAGTGCTGGCAGCCTATCATGAGAGATTGAACAGGTCTGTAGCTATAGCAACCAGCGATGGCAGCCTATCAGGAGAGATGGAACAGGTCTGTAGCTATAGCAACCAGCGCTGGCAGCCTATCATGAGAGATTGAACGGGTCGATAGCTATAGCAACCAGTGCTGGCAGCCTATCATGAGAGATTGAACAGGTCGATAGCTATAGCAACCAGTGCTGGCAGCCTATCAGGAGAGATCAAACAGATCTGTAGCTATAGCGACCTGAGAGGCTGATGCAGCCCATACAAGAGGGGATATCTCAGAATACGTAGGACACTGTTAATGGACACATATTTCAAAGTCACTTGTTTTTGCAAGATCTTTAACATAAGCAGCAATCCCTATAGTGAGACAACACCTTTAAACTCTTTTGGACGAACAACACTTTACGGTCATATGTGGAAGCGGAACGTACACCAAGAGGGCTTAGAGTATATGAATAAATTTCTCAGTATCACGATGACAAAGACTTTGTTGAGAAATGGAAATTAGCCCATTTACAACGCTCCCTGAATCTGCTGAGATTAGTATTGGAGCGTTCTAAGTGTGAATATGATCGTGTTTGCGGTGATCTTGAAAAAGCCAAAACTGAACTACGTGCAAGGTTGACAGATGCACAATGGAATACATTTACTCATGAAATGGATACTAGACTGGTGCCGATCCAGAATGAGATTAAGGAGAAAAAGAGGGACAAATTTATACGTGATAAATTGGATTATGATTTTGATCCAGTTTTTTCCTGGAAAAGTCAACAAAAAACACAGAGATTTAATAAAGCAGCAAGATGTAAATCTCATGAAAAATCTCATCTGGATTATTGGACTACCGATTCTGATTGGACTACTGGTTCTGATTCCAGTATGGGGGATAACATTAGTATACGTCAGAACAGGACATTGACGAGTTACATGGGTGGTCCTCAAAAAACCTCCTGGGCGGAGAACCAAGAAAGGTGGCAGGAAAAAGAAAAAAATTTCCCAATATTAGGGGAGGTACCAAGAGGAAGCAGGTCTCTTGGCGGAGAGAGGGGAACCTGCTCCTCCTAATTCCATAATCCAGGTGGAGGTTAGTAGCAATGTAATCAATATTTCTAATGTTGAGTTAGATGATGCATGTTTTTCTCTCCTGTCAAAAGGGCTACATTTTTGTTTAACTAATACATTTATTATTCGCAATTTCAAATAGACTTAAGTGAGTCCATTAGAAAGTTGAATCTTACAAAAATTTTAAAAAATACAAAACATCGATTTCAGAGAATCGTCGAGAGAGGGAATGTCCAGCTCCTATAGGCCCCTTGGGATTTATGCTTGGCAATAAATTTTCAGAATCTGATAAAGACATCTTGATGGATTTGTGTTCATTGTTATATGAGGATAATCCACCCATTGAAAATATTGTTGAGGAATCGTCATTTCATGGGGGTGTCCGTCAACTTTATTTCCCCCCTTCTCACCAGGAACACCTTTATATGACTTTCATGCGTTAGTTGTACGTGATGTTGGTGCTTTACGATATCCTTTGGCACCTGCTAATATTACTAGAGAAGAAAAAAGAGCTTTATATCGATTACAGGATATCAATGAATTGGTGATAAAACCTGCTGACAAGTAGGAAAACATAGTTGTGATGAATAGAGAATATCACTTAAGGGAAGCTCACCACCAGCTATATGATATTGACACCTATGGTAAATTGTCATTTGACCAATTGAGTAAATATCAAAAAAAATTACATTGCCTATTGAGAAGGGGTGCTGATATAGGTTTCCTTACATCTAAATTAGCTGATAAATTATGTCCCAATGCTCCATCTTACCTGAATTGGTATTTCCTTCCAAAAATACAGTTTATACCCTTAGACAATCCCCCAGGACATCTGATCGTGGCCGGATGAGGATCAGTTACAGAACCGCAATCTCAATATTTGGACTGGTATTTAAGACCATTACTGTCTTATGTTCCATCATTTTTGATGGATACAAAGGCCTTATTACAACACCTATCAGGGTTGATGGTGTCTCCTGGGTATGGCCTGGCAAATTTGATGTCGCCAGCCTGTATACTAGGATATGCCATACTGATGATGGAGCAGCTGTTCAAGCTTTTTTAAGCCACCTGCAGATTGTGGAGACACATATAGATTTTATATGCGAGTCCTTAAAATTTATTTTGACTCACAATGCCTTTTGTTTTTTGAATGATTGGTTTGTACAGTACACTGGGACAGCGATGGGTAAGCCAGTGGCACCAACATTTGCTTTTTTTTTTTAGCTTATTGGGAGGAAAAATACATATATAATGTCAGGAATCCATTTCTAAAATATATAGTACATTGGTCACGGTTCATTGACCACGTCTTCCTTGTGAGGTCCAGCACGGAAGTTCATTTTAATGAGTTTTTGCAATATATTAATGTTAATGAGATCAATATGGAATTTACATATAACAGTAAATTTTTGGATGTGACTATAATTTAGAAGGATGATGGAATTGTCACAAAGGGTTATAGGAAGCCTACACAGGGCCATCTTTTCCATCGGGCACACTAGGCAGTTGCCCGGGAGCCCCACAAGTATAGGGGCCCCAGGTGGTCTATGTATGTCCCAGGAATACAAGAAACCCAGGATCCCTTGGTTGGTTTTGCTTGTTTAACAGTTTGTGTGTTTTTAGGATATGCAAACAGTTAAAAACCATGGTGGAGAAGGGAATCAAAGGCTCCCTGCCTTGCCAAATAGTCTTGTAGGCTGCAGGCTGCTGGTGCCCAGACATAAATGGCGTGATAATATCTGTGTGCTTGGGTGGTTGTTGCATTGCCATGTGTGATGTCATGTATTTTTGCCGGGCGCATTAGTGTGCTATGCCCATGGGCCGATTAGGCTGTTATGTCTGCTCTGAGGCTACTGCTACGTATTCCCTATTACAATATGGTAGTTTCCATCCAGGACATGTCAAGAGAGGGTTGCCATATGGACAGTTTCTAAGGTTAAGAAGTAGTAATTATCAGGATTTTCTGGATCAGTCTGTGGAATTAATGGATAGGTTGAGATCGAGAGGGTATAGTGAGATGTTGATTTCAGAAGCATTTCTTAAGGCTCAATATTTGAGTATATTACAGACACTGTAAGGCCGTGTTCACACGGCTTATTCCCGACGGATTTGTGAGCCGTATTGCGCTCCCCAAATCCGCGTGAATAAGGGGCGGGGCGGGCGGGCGGCGGGCCCCGGAGCGCGGCGGGAGCGCCGCTCCCCGGCCCATAGACAATGCATTATCTACGGCGCGTTAGCGCCGTAAATAATGTGCATGTCACTTTCTCCCCCCGCGGCGGATTCGCCGAGCGGGGAGGAGCGACGGAGTCCACTGTTCTCTATGAGAGCAGTGGATTACCGTAATGACTCCGACGGATTGGCGCCGTACTGCAGCGCAAATCCAGCACGCAGTACGGCGCCAATCCGCGGCAAAATGAGCCGTGTGAACAAGGCCTAAGGAGACATTGGCATTTGTTGCAGTTGGATGAAGACTTGAAAGAAAAATCTGAGAGATGAATTAGTGAGGGGTCTAGGTGCATATTCCCAGCACCCGGCCTAAAACTGATGTCCCCATCCCTGAGCTCTGCAGGATGTAACTATGACCTGCTTATCTAGAGTCACAGCTCTGGATTCTCCATTAGAGGACAATGTCCTGGAGTATAACAGGGATGTGATGCACATGGAATAACATTACACCATAGACTGCGTCTACATTACAACCTGACATGGGAGTCATCATTATCTATAGGTCCTGGGGCTTCTGCCATTATATCTACCTGTCCCTGAAGGAGTCCTACTGACTATAACATTGCAGAATATCATTAAAGGGGTTGTCTCACCTCATGAAATCCTCTGTGCTGGCCGCTCACAGCTCGCTGCGATCCAGCCATGCATGTGAATGAGGAGGCCGGTGCTAGCAGCATCCTCCTTATTCACTTCTATGGGAGTTTTGAGTATAGCTGAGTTTGTGCCGCTAATGCCACCCTCCTCATTTACATGCATGACTGGATTACAGCTGCGACAAGGATTTCATTACACTACAACCAATATATCCACCATACAGTGACCATATAATGTTAGACACCAGTGTACACAGGCTCTACAGACTGTATATTACCTCCATACAGTAGCCATCTAGTGGTAGAAACCATTGTACACAGGTTCTGCAGACTACATATTACCTAAATACAGTGACCATATAGTGGTAGATACCATTGCACACAGGCTCTGCAGACTGTATATTACCTCCATACAGTGACCGTATAGTAGTATATACCAGTTGTACACAGGCTCTGCAAACTGCATATTACCTCAATACAGTGACTATATTGTGGTAGATACCAGCTGTACACAAGCTCTGCAGACTGTATATTACCTCAATACAGTGACTATATAGTGGTATATAGCAGTGTACACAGGCTCTGCAGACTGTATATTACCACCATACAGTGCCGATATAGTGGTATATACCAGTGTACACAGCCTCTGCAGACTATATATTATCTCCATACTGTGACCATATGGTGGGAGATACCAGTGCACACAGGCTCTGCAGACTGTATATTACCTCCATATAGTGACCATGTAGTGGTAGATTCCAGTGTACACAGGCTCTGCAGACTATATATTATCTCCATAGAGTAACCATATAGTGGGGGATACCAGTGCACACAGGCTCTGCAGATTGTATATTACCTCCATACAGTGACCATGTAGTATAGAAGCCAATGTACACATGCTCTGCAGACATTTAAGTGACTGGAATTTTTATTATCCCCTTTTCTTCTCCATCCTGTCCAGACCGCTATATAATGACTTCAAATGGCTATGACCCGTCCCTGCAACATTTACCACAAAAACATCTTAGAATTTTTTTTTCAGCACTTCCCTACCTGTGGCCACCTCTGTACAAACTCCACAGGGGGGGATAGGTGGGGAGGTTTTGGGGTGATAGGTGGAAAGGTTATGGGGTGATAGGTGGAATGGAGAGAGACGTGGAGGTGAGAGGAATATGGGGTATTAGGTGAAGAGGTTATGAGTGGTTGTATTTTGTGTTGGTGCTAGGATGCATAACACAATGGTGGGGAGGGGTGGGAGAGAGGAGTACAGAGCACAGCTTACAATCTTGTTAGGGGGCCATAGGACCATTCCCCTGGAGATTGTGCTGCAGCTCTGTCTGTACCCCCCAGAATCATATGGTGCAGGTTGAACTCTGTACCCTTCACCCCCAGAACATCAGACACAGGCATGATCTTCAGGGGATGCAGGAGATGGAGTTTAGTACTGTCATGTTTTGTTTTAATGTTTTTATTTTCATACAGGTTTCCACTTTGAACTATGTAGGAGTAATTGGATTATATCAGACCAACGTTGGATTGATTTCTTTAATAAAATGCTGAAAAAGGGCTGATGTTGGGGAGAGTTAATTTAAATAAAAGTTTTTTATGCAATTTGTGTGGGGTTTTTTTTCCATTTAATTCCAGTGTTAGTAACAGAGGTGTCTGACAGATGCCTCTACATTAGTATCGCTGGAGCTTGGTGTCAGCCAGCAGTAGTTTTTTGTTATTTTTTACCCCAAGGCTGACACCAACCGCGTGTCACTATTATCCCAGTACCCAACACACCAGGGGTACTGGGAAAAGCCGGGTAACAACAGAATTGGACCTCTAATGTGATGGCTTGCGTCTGGGGCAGATGGTGTTTTTAGACTGGAAAGGGACCAGTGTTAATGGACCTTCCCATTCTGATAGTATCAGGCTGCAGCTGTGGGTTTTAACTTGATTGGTTATGGAAATGTTGGGACCCCACTTTTAGTTTTTTCAAAAATCATTTATTTATTGAGAATCCTGCAGACTGACACCAAGCTCAAGCGATAGTATTGAAGAGGCATCTGTCAGACACGTCCATTACTATTACTGGAAAAGATGGGGAAAAAATGGACACAGAGCACAAAAAAAACCTTTTATTTAAATAAACACTCCCCGACATCATCCCTCTTTAACCATTTTATTAAATAAATAGATCCAAAGTTGATCCGACGTAGTCCACCGAATCCAAATTAGTCCAAATGAGAACCTTTAAATATACAGAAACATTACACAGATACACATAAATAACTGGATACCTTATCCAGCATCCAGGAAAACTGTGTAGAGGATGGTCGTCACTCAGCTTTCCTGGACACTGGATATTCTATCCCGCAAGCAGAAAGCTGGGTGATTCCATAACACATCACTTGTGCAATCCAGTTTTCCTGTCATGGGAAAGCTGGATGCCACTTGTGGGGGATTAGGGAATTATCCAGCTTTTCTTGGTGCTATATAGTCTATCCAGCATCCAGAGAGTTGAATGATATCCCATCCCCTACAGATGACACACAGTTTTCCGATCTTAGAAAAGCTGGGTCTCACCTATGGGGGATGGGCATTACCCAGCTTTTCTAAGATAGGAAAACTTTGTGTCCATTACTCCATTACCACCTCTACCCCCCACTCTAAACTCCACTTTTACCCACATTCTAAACCCCCCTCTCCCCTCCCACTCTAAACCGCCCTCACCTCCTACTCTAAACCCCCACCCTCTCCCTACATTCTTAAAAAAAAAAAACTCCCTCACCGCACTTTCATTCCTCTCCCCTCTCAAAATCACCCCTCCTCCACACCATTATAACTGTTCTTACCCGCCTCAAGCGCCTCCCTCACTCAAAACCCCCCTTACTCCCACTATAACCCTCTGACCACCCTCCCTCGCTCTCATCTACCTCACTCTAATCCCCATCCCACAATCCCCCCACTCTAAACCCCCTCCCACACTCTCCCTCCACTCTAATCCCCCATTGTCCCCCACTCTAATCGCTCTCTCACACTCTCCCCCAATCTAATCCCCCTCCACACTCTCCCCTTCCCACACTCAACACCCTTCACTAATCCCCCTCCCACTTCTCTCACCCCCACTCTAGTTCCCCTCCCACACACTACCCACTCTAATCCTCTTCCCCCCACCCCTTTACTCCCCCTTTTTCCCCCCTTCCCAGTCCCCCCCACCTAATCCTCCTCCACACAGACCCCCCATCTTATCCCCCCCCCCACACTCTCTACCAACCCCCCCCAAATCCCCCCTCCCACATGCTCCTCCCCCACCCCCCTCGCCAACCTAACCAATTTCCCTTTTACACTCCCCCCCACATTATCCCCTCCCACACTATACCCACACTCTAATCCTCCTCCCACACTCTTCCCCTACTCTAATCCCCCTCTCACATGCTCCCCCAATCTATTCCCCCTCACCACCTCCCCCCTTAATCCATTCCCAACTCCCACCCTAATCCCCCTCCCACACTCTCCCACACTCTAATCCTCCTCCTACACTCTCCACCCCAACTCTATTCCCCCTCCCACACTACACCCCCACTTTAATCCCCCTCCCATACTCTATCTTCACTCTAGTCCCTTTCCCACACACTACCCCCCCCAAATCTTCCTCCCAACCTCCCCCCATTAATCCCCCTTTCCCACACTTCCTCCCTTTGCAAACCCCCCCCACCCTCCCACCTCTAATCTCCTCCTACACTCTACCCCACTCTAATCCCCTCCCAACTCTCCCCCCAACCCAAACCCCCTTCCCCCCTCTACCCTATCTAATCCCCCCTCCCACACTCTACCCCCAACTAAATCCCCCCCTTACCCCCTTAACCCCCCACCCCCCCTAACCCATCCCTTTCCCCACCCCCCCCACACCCCCCGACCCCCCCCACCCCCTATTCCCCCCCCCAACCCCCTTCCCCCAATCATCCCCTTCCCACACTCCCCCCCACATTATCCCCCTCCCACACTTTACCCCCACTCTAATCCTCCTCCCACATACTCCCCACCACTCTAGTCCCCCTCCCATACTCTCCTCAAACTCTAGTCCCCCTCCCACACGCTCCCCCACTCTAATCCCTTTCCCCCACTTTCCCATCCACTCAATCCCCTCCACATAAACCCCGCACTCTAATCCCCCTCCACGTCTTACCGCCCCACTCCAGTCCCCCTCCCACACTCTCCCCCACTCTAATCCCTTTCCCACATTCCATCCCACTCTAATCCCCCTCCCACACTCAACCCGCACTCTAATCCCCCTCCACGTCTTACCGCCCCACTCCAGTCCCCCTCCCACAATCTCCCCCATTCTAATCCCCTTCCCACACTCTACCCCACTCTAATCCCCCTCCCACACTCTACCCTTATCAAATCCCCTAAAATTTACCCCACTCTAATCCCCTCTACACCCCCCCCACTCAAATCCCTCCACCTATATCCCATTTAGCCCCCCCAACTTAAAACCCCCACCTAACCCCCCTCCAACCCCCCCCACTTTAATTCCCCCCCAAATTTTTACCCAAATTTAATCCTCCCCCACCCCCCCCCCATAGTCCCCTCCTTCTCCCCCCCCATCAACCCCCTTCCTACACTCTCCCCCCCACTTTCATCCCCTCCATATTTCCCCCTCACCATCCCTTCCCCCCTCTCCCCCCACTCAACCCCCTCCCACTTTTTCCCCCCCCACCCTAATCCCCCCCCCACCTTTTTCCCCCCATTTAATCCCCCTCCCACACTCTCCCCCCCCACCTAATCCCCCCCCACACTCTCCCCCCCCCCCCCCCCCTTCCCCCCCCCCCCCCCTCCCCCCCAGTCTAACCTCCACCCATTAATCCCCCCCACACCCCCACACTCTCCCCACACTCTAATCCCCTCCTACACTCTCCCCCACTCTAATCCCCTTCCCACACTCTCCACCCCACTCTAGTTCCCCTCCCACACTCTCCCCCACTCGAATTTCCCTCCCATACTCTCCCCCCCCCACTCTAATTTTCCTCCCACACTCTCCCTCCCACTCTAAATTCCCTCCACCTTTTTCCCCCCATTTTAAAACCCCCCTTTACTCACTCAAACCCCGAGGAATAAGGAGGTGGTGGGGGTTCTACCCCAAAACCCCTTGTCCCCCAAAGTACTGCGGACACTGCTGTGAAAGCCCCATCCTCGGCGACAGAGAAGTTGGAGCTTAATGTGCCCATCGACGTTCTCAGGTCTGCAGCCACTACCACCAATGTTGGAGAAGCCACAGCCATCCCTACCCAGCCGCTCCCCCCCCGTTTTTCCCCGGCCCCCCGCTTGCGGAGCAAAAGCGACTGGGATAATTGTGGGGGGAAAAATAGTATAATCCCTTTTTTTTATTAATTCACCCCCTGCCACCCTCCCCCCGCATCATGGCATAGGGCATCTGTGATGACCCTGCTGGCCATTGGGATGTGAAAAATCTCCCTGCCACTGATGCAGGAGGTTTGCCACTATCCCGGATTGCGGGAAGATCCCCCTTTTTCGGAGCCTCCCACACTTCCGGGGGGGGTTGGCCAGATTATAGAAAGGTTTTATCCAGCTACCTGCAAAAATTTTTAAAAGAAATAAAAATGGAAAAAATACCGATAACAGAACCCAAAAAAGGAGTTTTTCTTAGTTTTTAAATTCCCCAATAGACCGTCTGAGTTGTAAGAGGGATTCTCTTTCAAAAACGGGGAAACACATAGTTATGACAATTTTAAAAATTGAGGGTTTTCCTGTTCCAGGCGTTTTTTGAGGCCAGCATCGAAATGTGTCTGCAAGAAAATGGAGATCATTCCACCACGCTGTAATGCAATCGATTAAAATACGTAAGTCAATGTACATTTCCTTTTTTTCTGTTATTAAGACATCGATTTGATTTTTCCCTAAAATTACATGGGTACGGAAAGTTTTCGACCTTTTAAATTTTTCACTTTTGTTTTTTTGCAGCCATTTGGAAATCCAAAAAGTTTTTTTTTTTTGTCATAATGTACACTTGCACTCCCCCCCCCCCCTCTTTAAAAAAAAAAAAAACAGAAATGAGTTTTTTGCAAGTTTATTAAACAGAAAAAATGAAATCTCCCCCAAAGGTCTTAAGTACAACCTTTTGCTCAGTATTGGTAAAGCACCTTTTTGACTACCGCCCTGACTTTTTGGGGTGATGCAACAGTTTTTCACCCCCCGCATTTGGGATCCTCTGCCATTTTCCTTGCGATCCTCCCAGTTCCCTCAGGTTGGATGGTGAATGTTGGTGGACGCAATTTTCAAGTCCCTCCTGACCTAAACCCAATGCTTAATTGGGTTTAGGTCAGGGCTCTGGCTGGGGCCCCGTCAAAAATAGTCACAAGTTGTTCTGAAAACTGCTGCTTTGTTATTTTGCGTGTGCTTAGGGGCAATGTCTTTTTGGAAAAATGACCTTCGACCTAGCTGAGGTCCAGACGGCTGGGAAAAGGGTTTTCATCCCGGATATTCCCTTTCTGGGCCCCTTCCTTTCCTTTAATTTCAGCCATCGTCCTGTACCCGTCCCTAAGCGTGCTGCCCCCCCATGGCCTGTTTGGATTCATTGGCGGTGAGACGGCCTGTTTTCCCCCACTGCTAGAATTAACACTAAAAAGTTCAATCTTCTCTCCTCAGAAAGGAGAATCCTATTTTTCCCTATCCGGGTCCCTTCCCGTTTTTTTTGCAAATGTATTGGGGTTTTTCCATGTTTGCACTGGGAGAGGTTTGTTGGGTTTCCTATGTCTTGCACTGAGGAGAGGTTCTGTCTGGGGCTTTCCTATGTCTTTCCCCAGGAAAGGCTTCTGTCTGCGGTTTTTAAAGTCTTGCCTGAGGAGAGGCTTTGTCTGCGGTTTCCCATGTCTTGCACTGAGGAGAGGTTTCCCTTGCGGGTTTTTATGTTTTCACTGAGGGAGGCTGCCACCCCCCCCTGCCATAAAGCCAAACTGGGGGAGGTGCAGGATAGTTTACTTTTGGGAAATTTTTTTTTCCCTCTCCCCCTGCATCTCTGGGCCACACAGTGATCTTGGGCTTCTTCTTTACCTCTTCACCAAAACCTTTTCCCACATTGCTTTTTTGCGGATGGCCGGTCGGAAGGTTTTTTCTCCCAAACTTTTTCCATTTTTGGATTTTGGAGGCCACTGTGCTTTAGGAACTTGGCGCTGCAGAAAATTTTTTTTGAAACCCTTTGGCCCAAGATTGTGCCTTGCCAAAATTTCGGTCTGTGACCCTCCTTGGGCAGTTCCTTTAGACTTAGGTTTCCCATGGGGCTCTGAAATGCACTGGGGGCCTGGGGAAGGTCTTATTTTAGAAGGTGTGTCCCCTTTTTCCCTTTAATCAAACCAATCATTTTTAATTTAAACTAAAACTAGACTTTTTGAAGGGAGTAAAACCCATCTCAAGGGGGGATCAAAAGGGGAAAGGGAAAGGGCATGGGGATTTTAAATATGAGTTTTCCAGAAAAAGGATCTGAATATTTTTGCCTTGTGATATTTCCGGGTTTTTTTGTTTAATAAATTTGCAAAAATATTACATTTCTTTTTTTTTTTTTTTTCCAAAATTGGTGGGGGGGGGGTGAAAGTTTTGTAAAATTTAAATTGAGAAAAATAAATAAAAAACTATTTGGATTTTTCCAAAATTTTGGCAGAAAAATTAAAGGGAAAAGGGAGGGGAAAAATTTTAAAGGAGTTGAATATTTTCCCGAAAACCCCAGGTTTTGTACAAGTTCTGCCACACCTCAGCTGTATGGGGCCAAAATCACAGAGCGAGCGGGGAGAGCGGCTTGTTTTTAAAAAGTTTCTTTATAAACCATTTACGGGGGAAATTTTTTTTTTTTTTGGACTTTGTTTTTGGGAGCCCAAAAAGGTTAACTTGTTTTTTGCTTGTTTTAAAGGGAATTTTTGATAAAGTTTGTAAAAAAAAGTTGGAGGTTCATGGGGCATTTTTTTTGTGTTTTGATAACTTTTGACCTTAATCATAAGGGGAAAAAAGTGCACTTTAAGGGCCCTTCCCCCTCCAGAAGGGGTTTTTTGGGTTTTTTTTTTTTCGGGTTGGTTTGCGGATTTAGAAACCTTCTGAAACCTTACCCATGGGATTTTAATAGAAAAACCCGTTCAGACCCACACTTGAAGGGAAATTTCCCCCAGAGGGATTTTTTACCCTCGGGCCTTTCCCCGAAAAATTTTAAAACTTTTGAACAATTTTTTCCCCCCGGGTTTTTTCGGGGGGGAAAGGGTGTTTTGTTCAGTGTTATGGGGGGAAGGGGGAATCCTAAACCGTGGACAGAACCGCCCCCAAAAAAAAACCATTAAAAAAGCCCTTTTAAAAGGGGGCTGGTTTAAAAATTAACAGATTCAAAAACATTTTTAAATATGCCGTTTGGACGCTCCCTTTGGGTATGCCCCAAACAGGGTTAGTGCGGGGGGGTTTTTTAGAAGTACACCCTGGCCAGCTCAACATTCCAAAGTTATATATGAGGGGAAAAAACTGAGTTTGTTTTTTTTGGTTATGGGTCTGAGGGTTTTGCAAAGGGGCTCTGATTGGTCCTATGAGCTCTGATTGGTTGCTGTGAATTTTCTGTTTGGGGTTGCATGGATTTCAGATTGGTTTTTAGGGGCCCCTATTGGTTTATTTTGGGCTCTGGTTGGTTGTTATGGTCCTGATTGTTTGGGTGTGGCTCTGTTTTGGTTGTTTATAAAACTCAGATTGGTTCCCTATGGGCCCTGTTTGGTTGCTAGGGGCCCGTGATTGGTTTTGTGAGCTTTGTTGGTTGCTAGGGGGCTTTGTTTGGGTTTTGCTATGGGTTTTTGGGGTAAATTATGAGCTTGATTGGTTGCCGTGAGCTCTGTTTGGGTTTCTATGAGCTCTGATTGGGGGCTAGGGGCTTGTTTGGTTGCTATGGGCTCTGATTGGTTGTATGGGCATTGGATTTTTTGGTTTTTTGAGCTCTGATTGTTTGCTAGGGGCCCCCTGATTGGTTGCTAGGGGCAAGAAGCAATTTACTGCGGGGGACAGTTTCCATACATAAAGCCCCAATTTAACTAGAAGAATGAAATTTAAAATAAGAAAGCCCCTTGCCCATTAGTTCTGTATAATTTTGTTTGGATGGGTATCACTATGATACCAGTGTGGGATCAGTCACAGCCAAGTGACAGCGTCCTCACTGATTAGAAGAAGAAGGGTCCTCAGTACTCCTTTGAGTGTCATAGTCTCCACATCTCTTCCGACTTTACTACCATCTATGTCTAAGCTCTGGGTTCACTACTGTAGCTCAACCCTGTTCTTGTGACCGGTTTGGTTATTGGCCTTACCCTGGGGGGGCCAAATTTTAAAAATTATCCTAGGGACAGGACATGATTCAGATCCATCTTTATAATTAAGGCTTTTCCTTAGTAATTTGTATTGGCCCCTTTGGGGGAGCTCAAAATTCATAGGGGAAAAAAAAAAAACATTATTCATTTGGCCCCTTCCCCCCTTTTTAGGGCCCCCCAATATATGAGGGAGAAAATGGGGAAACTATTTAAAAAACCCTTTTTTTACTCAGGTTTTGCACAGCTTTTGGGGGGCGGGGCACTGCTGAAAGGAAAAATTTAAACACTGAAGACTTTTTCCCTGTATGTGCCCCTTTCCCCCTTGGTACAACTACAAACAAGGGTTCCCCCGTAAAAGGGGAAACCCCGCAAAATTTCATTTTTTGGCGGGGGGGAGGTAAATGGAAGTTGTAGAGGGGTCCCCGATGAGCCCAAAGGTGGTGCCTGAGTAGTCCCCCCCACTTTTGGTGACGCTGTGGGCGGGCATGTATGGGATTTTTTCGTCCCGGGGCCATTTTTTTTTTCGCGAAAATTTGTAGAAAAGAATGCACCTTTAAATTTTGAACCCGTTCTACTGCCCGGGAATAGATTCAGGCTTTCTTTCTTTCAAAGTGAAAAATTTTTTAGTAAAAAAAAAGTGGGGCAGCAGAATCTGAAAGGGGGGATCTGCCCGTTTTCCAACCCCCAGATTGCTGCCCGCCCGTCAGGGTGCCCCCAAAGCAAAATGGGGCGGGAGGGAAGCTGACAGATTTCCACATCATTTGCTTTTTTTGCTTTATTATATTAAGAACAAAAATCATTTCCTGATAATTTTGTGATGTTCTTAATGTAAAAAATGGTTTTTTCTGTCTTTGTTTAAAGGGGTCCTGTTTTTATTGAAGGTGGTGTCTGATCGGGCCCGGGGTCAGGTTACTAGAGCCCGGGGAGCTGAGGGCCCGGTGATATATAGCTCTGTGAGAAAACTCAGTAAAAACTTTTTAGTTTAAAGCTTTATTCAGGAGTCCAGTTTGGGGGGGCCTACTCAGTGACTGACAGTATTCATGCTGTAAAAAAAAACTAAATGTGAAGGGGTAATAATTTTAGGTTTTTTTTGATATGATTTGTATTACTCTTTGTGTGCTTTTTATCAAAATTTTAAAACCTCAGGTCTTTGGAATGTTAATAGCCAAAGCTCCTACCCCCTCCTCCAATGATTTTTGGGAAAAACATGGCCGGAGGTTTAGACATTTTTAAAAGGGAAAAAAGTTTCCCTTTTTTTCAGTGAGTAAGGGGGTTTTTTTAAAAAAAAGTTTTAGGCAGTCCATAAGAAAAGGGGTACATTGATCTCAGCAGAAAAGGGAAAAGTTTTAATTTTTGGGTCACTTCCCCCGTGAGCCAAAATATCATTTGGTTTACCAAAAGGCTCAATTTATAGGGGGAACCAACTTTAAAGGGAAATCTTTTGTCCAGTAGAAGACCCCATATGGAAATTTAACTTTTTTAAAACCCGGTATAAGGAACTAGCTATGTTTTTAATTGATTTTGGCTAAAAGTATTATTTCAGAAGGGGGCTATAAAAAAAAATGAATTGCAGTAGGATTTGGGGAGCATTTTCCTTTAAACTTAAAAACATGCTATTTTTTTATGCTTTTGTGTTTTACAATGCTTGCATTGAAAAACCTGCATAATTTTTTTACCCTTTAACGGGTTCTTAATTTGGGGAAAAAGATCAAAAATTAAAAAGTTTTTTTAAGTACGAAAAATGGCGGGTTTCCCAAATGGGGCTAGAAAATTTATTTTTGGGCCCGGGGCTAATACGAGAGAACAAAAATTGAAAAGCAGGGAAAAAAAAAAGATGTGAAACCAAAAACCAAAAAAAAAAATAAGCAAAATATTTTAATTTGCCTTTCTATTTTTTTCTGTTTTCTTCAAGTATTGGCTTCTCTGTCCGCTGGGTTTCCCGATCCCCTATAGAAATTTGGGCCCAAGAAAACCTTGGGTAAAATATCAAATTTAAAAAGATTTGGTCTGGTTCAATAAATATGTATATAAAAAGTGTTTTGTTTTTGGGTAATGGGAAAAGTGGGAAAGAATGTGGTTGGGTGTGGAAAACCAAATTTAATAAACTATAAAAATAGGAGGGTGTTTGAAAGGGGGTGTATGCATTTATTTTATGACCGTTTTGAGGCCCCTTTGCTTGGGTGAGGAAAACCCCAAATGAAAGAAATTTTAAAAAGTTTAAGTGAAAAATTGTATGATTTAGAATTTGTGCTTTGTGTGAGCTTTAACTTTTTTTGGAAAGGTCCCAAAAGGTTTTCAGGCTGCCCGTGTCCTTAGTTTGGGTTTTGAACAAAAGGAAAATTTTGAGGGAGGGGGAGTGAATCCCCCTTTAATGATTTCATGGTGTGTGTTGCCCCGTTATGATAGCATATAGTGGTTTTTGCGAAAATGTTAAAGTTTAGAGAAATTATTTCAGTCCCTTGGTTAGAGACGTTTAATGAATGGTTTAAATTTTTAATCTAACCCTCGAGGGAGGGTACTAAATTTGTTTGTTTAAAAAGTTAGAGAAGTGAAAGAATGGTTTTTTTGATTTTTAAACTAAAAATTAGAGGTACGTTCCCAAATTTGTTTTTTAATATTTGGGGGACGTGAAAAGAATGGTTTAGATTTTTAATTAACCTTTAGGTGGTACGATTAAATTTTTTGTTTTTAAAAGTTAGAGAGGGAACGAGTGAATTTGAATTTTTTTAATTTAGTCATCTCAGAGGGGACGATACTAATAATTTGTGTATTTTTTTTAGGAAAATTTAATGAGTGGGTTTTGAATTTTGGAAACTAACCCAAACAGGATTTTTAGGCTTTTAATTTAAACCGTGTACGACACTGTTGAGTTTGGAAAGAGTAAGGTGTGGTTTAAACCCGTTGGGCGGGTTTTAAAAAATCTTCTCTAAACTGAAAAAAGTGGAGGAAAAGGGGGGGGGAAAAACAAAAACGTGAAGAATAGGCAGGAAAAATTTTTTCCTGGGAAAAAAGCAGGACTAAAATAAAGAAGGGTGTTTGGATGTTGATTTATGGAAAAAAATTTCCGTAAAAAAATAGGGATTTGGGTTGGGTGAAATTTGATTTGTCTGAAGAAAACAGAGGGGGAAATGGGGGAGTGTTTTCTAAGGGTTTTGGCAAGGAGGTTTGTTTGAGTGTAAAAGGAAGGGTAGGGGGTCCATGGGCCACCGCAGGCGATGTGGGAAAGCCCACGCCAGGAAGGTATTAAGTAGGTCCCCGGTTTTTCCAGAGGCCCCCCGCAAAACGGGAGGACTTGCCCGCGGCGGGGTCTACAAGGTCGTTCCATTTGGGGGGGACTTGCTGCGGGGGGGCGGCCCCCAAAGGGGAGAATAGTTTAAAATTCGTCAGGCCAAATCGGGCGGGGAAGGCCAAAAGGTCGGGGAAAGGGGTTGGAAACGTAAAGTGGGGAAAAGGGTGAAAGGTCAGGGCAAGGCGGCAAGTTTTCGTGGTCGATAAACGTAGGACAAGGGTACGGTACAGGAAAGGGAAAAACATGACTAGGAAAGCTTTTTTTCCAGAGGGGAAAACATAAAAGGGTCCCGGGGAGGGGCCGGGAGGTAGGGGCCGACCTAAATAGGAGCAGTGCCCCGGGAATAGCCAATTACGGGCCAAATGCCCCTTTAAATTTCAAAACAGCCGGGGCCCGCGCGCGCCTAGGGGCGGAGCCCCGCGCCGGGGAGAATGGGGGGTGGGTGAGCAGGAAACGGGCCGGGGTTTAAATTGGGGGCCGGGGGGGGTGGGAGAAGAGCGACCCCGAAAACCCACGTGCCCGGGACGGGGCTCCGGGTGGAGCCCCTGACCCGGGGCGCCTGCGACCCGAGAAAAGAGGGGCACAGGGGCATCCCTGAACCCGTTTCCCCCCCTTGGGCCCCCCCCCCTTTGGGGGCCCCCTTTTCTTACGGGGGAAGAAAATTTTCTATTTGGGGAAATTTCGGTTTTAGGGGTATTCCCCCCTCCGGCCCTTTCCCAAAACCCCTTTTTCAGGACCAAAACCCCCTTTCCAAATCTACCCGGAAAAATACCGTTTCCCCCTAGTTCTCCCTACGCGGGGGATCTCCTTGACTTTAAAAAAAAAATTTTGGGAAGGGAAACAGTATGGGTGGGGGGGGGAGAGTAGATTCGGAAAAGGGGAAAAAGGTTTTAAAAACCAGGGGTTTTTGTTTGGAGAGTGGGGAAAAAGTGGGAATTTTGGTGGGAGGGGGAAACCCGGGGTTTTTAAGAAAGGTTTAAATTGGTGTTTAAAACCTCGAAGGGTTTAAAGGGAAACAGGGTCCCAATTTTGGAGGGATTTTTAAGACGGGAAAATATTGGCGACGCACACCCCTTTGGCAAACCCGGGGGAAGACAGGAGGAGGGGGCTTTTCCTTTGTCGGCTTGGGTTTAAAAGCGCTTGGGGGAAAGGTGGGGGGGGATGGAAGGGGGCCCGATTTACAATTTTTGAAGGGGGGGGACCCTCAGATTCTGAGTCTGGGAGTTGTAGAGAACTCGCCCAAAGGGGAACAAGTTTGGGGCCCAAACGTCCCTTTGGGGTTTTTTGAAACGAAGGGGGGTTTTAGAATTAACCCCCCAAAACTGGTTTACTGTCTCCCCCTGGCCAAATTGTCTGGGGGGGTGGTTTAAACAGACGAAAAAAATCGAAAAAAATTTTTTTTGGAGTTGGGAACACAGGGCACGAAAAAAACTTGGAAAAAAAAAATGGACACCCCCCATCCCAGGGCGAAATTTTTTTGCGGGGGGGGGCCCCCTGCAGGGCGGGGAAAAACTGCTGGAAAAAAATTTTGGTCTGCCAGACGGGTTGGGGCCCCCTTTGGGAAAGGGCCCCGGTAGGGGGACGAAATGCGCCATCTTGGAGAACCGAACAATTTGTCAACCCCAAAAGACGGTTTTTGCCAGCCGAAAGGAGGGAGTTTGGTTAAAAAAGTCCATTTGCAATTTTTGGTCCCAAAGGTTTTCGTGGAATGGGTAGTGGGTGGGTAGTTTGCCCTGCCCGGCTTTTTTGGAAAAGGGGGTTTGTTGCGGGCACAAAGGAAAATTACGGGGGGTTTAACGAAATCCTTTAAAATCCTTGACGAGCTCTGGCCAAATAGAACCCGGGGGGTATCAAAAGGAACCCTTTCGAGCGCCGGGATGACCGGGGGCCCCCAAAAGAGCAATTTTTCCCCATTTCAGGATTTCTTTCCCCGGAGGCCCGGGGGAAAGTAGGTCCCCCCTGGAGGAACCTTCCGGGGGGTTTCCCAATGGGGGAGCCGAGATAAGGGTTCTGGGGGGGGAAATTTTAAAGCTCGGGAGTGGGATTCCTCACCCCCCCACGTCCTAAGCCCGGGGGGGAAAAGGGGGTCCCCCTTGATTTTTTTTCCCCCCGCGGGCTGGGGGAAATGAATCTGGTAGTCGAAAACCGGGGGGGAAGAAGGGGGGACCCCTAGCCTGGGGTGGGTTTAAAATCGTGGCCGTTTTTTGGGGTTATTGAAGGTTTTGTGGGCCCAAATAGATGCAGATGGGATGGGAAACCCCCCCCAATAGGTTTGCGCAATTTTTCCAAAGCCATCTTGTTTGGGCCCTCAAATCCGGTTTTGCCATGTTTTTAAATTCCCTTGGGCCGGGGGAGAACGTTTTTGGGGAAGAAAAGCCACACGTTACGGTCTTGCCCGTGGGCCTTTTTTGGTTTTTAAAAAATGGGGTTCGACCCCCAAAAGCGAGGCATCCCCTTCCAAGGTGAAGGGGGTTTTGCGGGGTCCGGGCCCCCCGGAGGGAAGATGCTGTGGGTTTAAAGGGAAAACTTGAGCTTTTCGAATGCCTCGTTGCTTCGGAGGGCCCGCTGTGTGGGGGTTACGTGTTTTTTAGTGGAGAGCCAAATATCGGAGCCCAAGCGTAGAGAAGGGGGGAAAAAAAAATTTGGGGGGATAATAGGTTTAAGAACCCAAAAGGAAAACGCTGTTTGGGACGCAAACCCACTGGGCGGTGGCCACTGAAACACCGGCCCCACAGTTTTCTGGTTCCCCTTTGGGAGGCCCCCGTTTAGAAATTTAATTTTTACCCCCGAAACGGAAGGTGGGTTTTGGGGGAAGGGGGCACTTCCCAGCTTGGCATCAGGTGATTTTTCTCGGAGCCGCTTTAAACCCGACGGACCTGGGCAATTTGGGGGGTCTCGAGGTAAAGGGGGTGAGTACACCCAAAAATCGTCCCCCCGATAGACCACTATGAGGTGTAGAGAAAAAAACCCTGAAAGTCATTCACGACTCCCGGAAGGGCGGCGGCGGCCCTTACACAGTTCCCAAAAGGCATTACAGGTACTCAAAGTGGCCATCCCTGGTGTTTTAAAAGGGCCCTCTTCCATAATCGCCCCTTTCGGATTTGGACCAAAAAGTTTGGCCCCCCTTTTTTTCCGGGTTTTGGAAAAAAATCCTTGCGCCCTTTCAGACGGTTTAAAATTAAATCCGTGATCAAAAGGTTTTTTGAGGGGGAAAGATTCTTTTTCCCCCGATCTTATTCAAAACCCCCGGTTAAACAATCAGGGTGAAGGGGAAACCTCCCTTCCTTTTTTCCCCGAAAAAGGGAATTTCCTTTCCCCCCGGGGGGAAGAGGGCTTCCCCAATAACCCCCCTTTTTGGAGGGTTCTCCAAAAAAAAGTACTTGGGGCAGGGCCCTTTTGTTCGGGAAAAAAGCCAATTACCGGCGCAATGGGCCCCCTTTTTAAATTTTAAACGGGGCCGCACGCGCCCCAGGGCTGGGAAACCAATCGCCGGGAGACTGGGTGACTGAGCAGGTGCGGGGGGGGGGGTAAGTTGGTGCCGGGGGGGGGCTGGGGAGAAAGGGAAACAGAAACCCCAGAGGCGGGACGGGGCTCCGCCTTTTAGGCCCCGAATTTGGGGCGCCTGCGACCCAGACAGAGGTCGCAGGGGGGCCGGGGACATTGAGAGACCCCTTTAGGAAAAAGGGATCCCGGGTTTAATGTTACAATGATTGATTATGAGAAATATAGGGGGAGAATAAGATTGATAAAACTCCCATTTTAAAATTTCCAAACCCCTTTAATTTCAAACCCGGGGGAAGGGCTTGTCTAGATGCCACACTAGAATACGATGGGGGGGGAGGGCTTGTGTTAAATTGTGGGGCACCCCGACCAAAAAATCCAAATTTTGGCCCATTCCTATAGTGACCTTTCAGTTAGGATACTGGGGGAAAGCTTTCATAGATGGAATAAAAGAAACTTTTAATTTGGGGTTTAAAGAAGGTATGATTTCCATGTGAGATGAGGGGAATTTCAGTGGGGAAAAAAAAGTTATTTCCCCCCAAATTTTGTGGAAATTTGGGATCTTTAGTGCCCCCAAACGCAAACTCTTTTTTTAAAGGGGGGGGGGGAGGGGGGGGGGGGAAGGGTCCAAATCAGATGGGGGGACTCCATTGTGGTTTTTTTTTTCGTTGATTCGGGACTTATCTGTGAGAACCCTTGATGGATTTTGGTTTTTTTGTGTTTTAATTGATATGTTTTGTCTTTTTCAGGAAAAGTTCTGCGGGGGATGTTTGGTATTACAAGATTTCCCTGAAAATGTCATTCACGTAGCTCCTGGAAGAAGGCAGCGCCATTACACTGTCCGAATGGCCATTACCCGGTACTCGATGTGGCCATCCCTGGTGTTGGAAGGCCGTTTTCCATCATCGCCCTTGCGGATTCGGACCAAATTGTAGGCCCCTCTTAGATCAGTTTGGAGAAAATCCTTGCTTCCTGCAGTCGGTCAAATAACTCCGTGATCAACGGTAAGAGGGTACCGATTTTCACCGTGATCCTTATTCAGACCCCGTAATCAATGACTGGGTAGCAACGGTACCCATCTTCTTTTCCAACGAAGAAGAATCCTTGCCCCCGCGGGAGAACGAGGACTTCCGAATAAACTTTCTGGAGTTTTCTCATGAATGTACTTGGACAGGGCTCGTGTCTCCGGAACGGGATATATAAGAGGTAGACTCTGCACCGAGGAGGTCCTCGGTACCAGGCAATAGGTCAATCGGACAATCATAAGGGACGATGTGGCGGCAGGGTCTCTGCTTGCTTCTCGGAGAAACCATCAGCATTTACTCCTTTGGTAAGGAGCGGGGAAGACCCGCTAGAGGCTTAGCTGTACCGTTAGAAGAAGCGGCTGGCACCTGGCGAGGTGTCACCCAAACAGCGAGACCGACAACTCTGGGCCCCCATCGCAAGACCTCGCCGTCTGAGTCAAGCACCGGGGCACATAGCGCTGCTGCCATGGTAGACCCAATAAGGAACGACGTGCGAAGAAGACCGCGGTAAAACATAGAACGATAGTCTCTCTTTTGTGAAGTGCCCTACTTGGATGGGGAACAACGGCTCAGTACGGAAACGGACTGGGTCACGGAGGATATCTCCATGCAGGAGGAAATGGAAGAGGATTCTCCAGGGGAATCCATGGGAAGGCAGTGTTGAGACACCAGGGCAGCAATCAGGAAAGTTATCAGCAGAACCGGAGTCCAAGAATGCTGAAAATTGAAAGGGGTCCGGCGTTCAGTGCCGATCAGGACCCGAAATGTTCAGGCGGGGAGAGAGACTTCACCACGCTTCTTAGGGATGCGCTTACCCACGTAGCCCAGGTGTGCAGTTCCTCCACGGACGCCCATGGGCGAAGCTCAGACAAACCACCGGAGGAGTGTGATCAGAGCTCGCCGCGAGTGTAGAGACATAGATTCCACATTTAAGCCGGGCTCGGTTAGTTCTGCGGAAGACAGGTGGGCTCCTTCACTTGCATGACTCTCTCCACGGCCTCTGGTGGAAAGGTGGCCGTTGGAGGCCGTTAGAGAAAACACCGGTGCAAGATGAGATGGACGGCGTGTACGGGCTGGTTCTTGCTCTTGGCGGAGCTTTCCTCACGGCTTTCTGCGAATAGGATGGTCAATCCGGTTAGCCATGGTGGGATTAGGCTAACTTAAGAAAGACGGAAGGTCCCGGGCGGGCCTGGAGCGCATCCTTGATTGGCTGGAGGGCCTTCTTGAACGTGGCGCATAATGCTGCATCGTTACTGTCTAGCTCCGAGGTTAGTGTGCGGAATGCACGGCGTTAGTCTCCAACGGAGGAGTCCCTTGCTGCAGGTTCAACAGGGCGGTTTCGGCAGATGACGCACGAGCAGGTTCCTCGAAGACATTCCGGAACTCTAGTAGAAATGTATGGATAACCGGAGCTTGGGACCGACTGGAGCAACTGCCATGGGAGGAACCACTGCAGCCGACTGCTGCTGCTGAGTGGCGATGAACTGCTGCACCAGGGGAGGAGAGTTGCTCTGAGCTCGATGCGCTCTTGCTGCGCGTATACTGTTTGGACTGCTTGGTCACAACGGCTGGTGTACGGCGACACCTTGGCATCGACACCTTGGGGGGATCCGGGCCGGATTCACTACTGTAACGGTCGGGTAGTGGATTAGCTGACCACCCGCAGGCGATGCTGGGGGGAAAAAAAAAAGGGGGGGCCCACACCAGGGAACGGAATCTAAGTAGGTCCGGTATTCACCAGAGCCCGCCGCTCAAAGCGGATGGACTTGCTGCGTGTGGGAGTCTACCAGGTCGTTCCACTGGGGACTTGCCTGCGGTGGACGGCCAGGTTCGGACATAGTACAGATTCGTCAGGCAAGTCGTGGTCGGGACAGCAGCAAGGTCAGGACAGGCGCTCTGGAGTCGTAAAAGTGGACAGGCAGACGGTCAGGGCAGGGGCAAAGATACGTGGTCGATAAAACATAGAAAAGGAGACGGTTACACGGAAAGACAAGACTAGATAGGAAACCGGCTTTCTCCAGAGGTCAAACACAGGAAGGGGCCAGACCTAAATAGGAAAAGCAGTGCCCGGCAATAGCCAATTAACGGCGCACTGCCCTTTAAATTTCACAACAGCGGGCTCCGCGAGGCGCCCTAGGTGCGGAGCCACCGCGGGGAGAGGACTGGACTGATTAGCAGGGCGCGGCCGGGTAAGTTGGTGCCGGCGCGGGACTGGGAGAAAGCGACCCCGATAACCCGACGCTGCCGGACGGGGCTCCGCTGAGAGCCGCCAGCCCGGACGCGCCTGGTGGGGGGGGGGGGGGGGGGGGCGGGGTGACCCGAGACAGAGGTCGCAGGGGCGTCCGGGGACATAGATGAGACCACTATAAGAAGAGTATAACGGTATGAATGTTACAATGAAATGATTATGAGAATAAAGAGGAGAATAAGAGTTTGATAATTCCCATTAAAAATTGCCACACCTTAATAATACACCGGGGGGGAAGGACTTGTCTAGTATGCCACACTCAGAATTCCGATGGGAGGGAGACTTGTGTAAGTTGTGGGGCACCCCGACCAAAAATCCAAAATTGGCCTATATCCTATAGTGACTTGCATGTTAGGATACTGGGTACAGCTTTCATAGATGGAATACAAAAGATCTATAATGGGGTTTAATGAAGGTATGATTGCCATGTTGTGAGATGTGAATGCAGTGAAAAAAGTTATTTCCCTCCTGTGACTTTGGGATCTATAGTGCCACTGCAGCAGCTCTGATTTCAGAAAGGGAGGGGGGAGGGTCCAACTCCAGATGCTGAGAACTCATTGTGTGTTTTTTTTCGTGCTTACTGCACTTATATGTGTTTTAGAAACTTTGATGGATCCCTTTAGTTTGTTTTTGTGTAATTGGTATGTTTTGTCTTTACAGGAAGAGTTCTGCAGATGATGTTTGGTATATACAAGATATATTCTATATTCATGTATGCTTTGTTGTCAAATTATTGAATATAAGTTCTATCCTGGTGTATAAGTTTGCAAAGGACTATCCTCTTAAATTTTGGTTGAAGTTGACACAGTAAAAAAATAAGTCTCACGTGGCAAATTAAGAGCTCATTTACTCCATTAAGCAATAAATTCGGTATTGTGCACAAAAGTTGTCAAAAATGTTTAATATTTTTTGTTTTAACCACTTTTATATTACCAGGAATGTTACTTACTGTTTTTTTATCCCAATGTTTCTTTAGCGTGGGAGGAAGCAAAATTAATATTAACCTTGTGTTCTTCTTGTAGGAATGAAGCAGATGAATTTTACTAATTTTTTATATTGATTAAGAAGTAAAAAGACTTAAAGTCTAGAGATATTTTAACTTTTGGGATCATTGCCAGTTGTTTTGCTTTTTGTGCATTGATTATTTTGTTATTTGTTTTATTTCCATTCTTTTCATTTTGTTTTAGTCTGAAAGTTTTTGTGTTGTATGTGTGGAACATGTATGAAGGATCCTTTTTTTACTTTGTTTGTTTTTTTGTTATTTGCTGGTTACCTTCTTTGTGTACTGGCTAAACTCTTTGTTTGTCTGTCTTGTTATATGAAAAAGCCATGTAGTCTTACATGATGTGTACAGCTGGTGAGCTTTTTACTAACTGGATTGGTAAAGTAGAGAAGTACATGCTGCCACTGATCAGGAGAGCGGGACAGGGAGAGACCCAATGTTGTAGATCTTCCAGAAACCAGGCTCAGTGTGATGGTAGCTTTTTGGGAATAGCAGGTTACTGTAAGAAGGAGAAAAGATTCAGTTAGTCTTCTGCTTCCATTATGGATTTTTGTTGTTGGATGTATTACAGTTACCTTTAAGATTTAGCCTGAGATGTCTCAATACCTTTCTTTAACAACCCATAGATATAAGCTAGTCTTGTCCGCAGTGCTGTACAGTGGATATCACCTGACTTCACGGCAGTAATTATAAATGGATGACTAATTGGCCAGTGACAGCGCGGGAAAATGTGAAGAGGCTGCACTATCTCTTTTTGTTTTTTTTCCTTTTGCTGATCGAGGGCCCTGAGCTCAATGGACAAGTTACAGTTTTGGTAGACGAGGTTACCTTCTAGGACACAGCTTGTCAGATGGTGCCGGCACACTGACCAGAGACCAATTACAGATCATACGGACCTGACTTATGGGAGTTCAACTCAGGATATTACTGACGTTTGATTATTAATTTGTAACTATTTTTTAATAAGATCATCTTGTTTGCGTATACAGCTTCTGCTGCTAATGAGTGTTTGGCTTACCACGGCCATTTGAGCGATAGGAAAAGGCACTTAACAAAATTCACATAACACTCTGAAGTTGTTAATTTCATATACACTGCATGGGCACACCTGACTATGACAAGCCAGTTCTAATGTACTGTCACTGAATGGCCGGTCATGCCGGCGGCAGTCCTTTACACAGTCAGCATGGTACACAGCAAGATGAGCAGTAGCTATAACTCAGCTAGATTAATTCACAGTGGCCGAGTGGACACCCCTTAAGTGTACGAGTAGTCACTATAGTACAAGTACTTATACTTAAAGTCTCAGTGGTTGTACTGGTTTACCCGGTAGCAATACATACCCTGTATGATGTACAGATGTTCTCATGGTGCCAACTATGTACATATCTCTATGGCCTGTTAGCTACGCTGCAGTGTTACTGATGTCCCAAGTGTTTCACTGACTTGGTCTGTAGAACCTTGAACTCTACCACTCTGTTACCCTAGAACTTAGACCCAAAAGGGGAGAAGATGTAGATGGTAAAGATGAGGAAGAAATATTGTAGATATGGTGCCTATGGCACAAGGAAACAATATGATTTACAACATTGTGTGGTCTTCCCAGATCACTAATTCTAACCTTTGGAGGTTTAACCAGGTATGGGAATACAACAGTATCACATTGGATATACGCGTTGGTCACGCCAACATAAGGTAATAAAAGTTGAAAACCACTTCCACCTCATTTGCCAGGCAGGGGAGTTGAGGCACTTACCAAGAGGCATGAACATCGGCCGGAGGGTAAGGACTACAAACCTATACACAAAGCTCATGTCATAAATTTGGAATAGCCCACGCATTATGGTCCCTTTATGGAGAACCTGGGCATTCTTAACATCAATAAAACCCATCAAGATGCAGAAAGTGTCAGACTAATGAATGCTGTTATTGCCTTACAGAGTTGGACACATATGAAGCGTCAGGACACATACAAAATCTGACAGCCCCGAAGCAAGGGGATATAAGAGCAGGACAAAGCGGCAAAATGGCTGCGACATAGCCTTAGGGTTAAGGGATTCTTGTGACTGTACAGGCCGTGTACACCCATAGACCCTGTTACCCCTGATGTCCCTTAGGACCATTCAATCTCCGCCTAGAAGTGTCAAAAAGGGGGAGTGGGAGAAAACAGGGAGCTGAGGGTGGACTGTGGAGTTGTAGACTATAACGCCTATGACTCCCCTGGTTCTTTTCCCAATGATGCTAAGCAGGCCACATGGAATGACCCAGCTAGTCCATGAACGCTTTGTATATGTGTGCTAGTAGAGTAACAAGTATGGGTTGCTATTGACTTCAAGTATGGCCGCAGCCAGATACTATCAAGTCTGTACGACATGTACAATCAACAGACAGAATAGAGTATCATAGGAAGGTTCCCACTAGAATCACACTGCCTCGACAGCTAGTGGTCCATTCCAGGAGTGCAATTGTTCTTGTTGACATAGAACTCTTTCTTGTTGGCCTGAAAGCCTTCCCAATACAGAAAAGCAACAGAAAAGTGCAAAAAATAGTAAAATTAAGGCTGTTTGATTTCGGGTCTACCAGAAGCAATAGAGAGTGATCGAGGAACCACAATTCACAGGAGAAGTTCATGAAAGATGGGACGGTGCCTTAGGTATTTAGAACACGGCCTTTCCGGTTCTCTACCATCTTCAGAGGAAAAGGAAAATAGAACAGTTAAATGAAAGAAACAGGGAAGGCCATGCGTCAGAGTGTTTGCCATTAGCTTTGTTTCCAGTCTGTTGTACACTTGAGGAAAATGAAGCGGTTCTACACTATAAGATCTTGGTTGGTACTCTCCCAAGAAAGGGGCCATTTCTCCCACAGGTTTTACTCATACAGCATAGGCAGTATGACAGGATATGTAGGGGACATGCAGGGGGGGAATAAAAACACCTTGAGCAGTACATAAAAAATTTTTTTGATTCTATTCCACGATAAATGAGACAGTGACCTGAGTGCCACAACCTTGATTCTGGGTGATGGGTGGTCCTTGAAAGACACGTGAGAAGGAGCCTTGACGCCTTATCATTTTACGGACGGTCACCTTTCAAGTTCTGCTGAAAAAATACTGAGACTTTTGATGAAACTAGTGGGAAAGAACCAACTGGGGTTCCACACCAGCCACTACGAAGAGAATCAACTCCCTTCCCGTGATATTAGAAAGTATGAATGATGCTGAATAAGTTCTGCAACGCCAGTAAACTTCATTTGATTTCTGTTGAATATGTACACACCCCAGCAAGTGCTTGTAGGACTATGCCTTATCTAGTAATTCTGTCACTGGGAGGAAATGTCTACTTGTTATACTACTACACCCTAGAAAACTACAGCTACTAACTTTAAATTGGGATAATGATGGAACATCACTGGAGGACTCTTACCCATAGCAGATGCAAACAACATTCATTGTTTTTCTATGTTAACGTCACAACACATACAGATGACAGGTCAGAGAGTGAATGTTTAATATAGCGAGAGTTGGCGATATAAGAGTACCAGTTACGTTAGGAAAGTTAACGAAAGTTTATGAGCTCTGGAGTTGAAAGGGTCAATAGTAATAAGGCCTCGATCTGTGATAATGTAGGGTTTATGTTGGTGTAAGAATACTTGTTTAGTAGTAGACTGCTCATGTTTAGAAGGAAGAGCAGAGTTAAATATTTATTTTTTTTGCAGTTAGTGACAAGTGTTCTGCATTTGGAAATGGGGCTTTTTAGTAATCAGGTCCCTCAAGTATAATGTCGTTGATAACCATTTCGAATGTAGGTTTTGGAATACAGTTAGAACATCGTTGGAGCCAGTGGATAGTTAAAAGGAGATGTGTGTCATATATAGAATTGCTCCTTTGTACATGATTGTAATCTTATTACATGAAATTCACACATCTGGAAAGGAGTCTACCAGGAAGACATGGATATTATGCTGCTATAAGTGGATTCTTCTTGGTGTTAGAAAGAACATGCATAATTGCTAGGATGTCACCATTTACCTTCTTAGTCCCCCATAAGGATGTTAGATATAAACAGATTCCCAGATCACTGTATAAAGGGCGAAGCCAGATAAGCAAGCCCAGGAAAATGCGGGAGGGAGTGAAAATATCATTTAGTTTCATAAGTATAAGTTACTTTATTTTTATACTGATCCAGTAGGAAATTTGCAAATAAGGGCAAATTTAAAATAGTGTTTTTTGAAAGATGAGTGATGTAGGGTTGAGAAAGCAAACCAAGTGAAGAAGGGTCTCATTTTGGGGTGGTGGTCAGGTTGTCATTTTAAATTAGCAAATTGGTTTAGAGGCCTAAGTGGATGCTGAATAGGGATATTACAGATGGTTATAAAAGGTGTACTGCTCCTCATAATAATGTGTGTGTATTAAAATGTTTCATTGTATGTTAGGAAACTAAAAAGAGAAGATAGTCTATATCTCTGTTGTGATGTGACTTGTGAGAATATAATATATTCTCTTCAGGTGCATAAGGCAGCCTCAAAATGGTTTTTACGAATGAGGCTTAATATGTGGAGATGATCCTTTTTTCTGAGGAATCAACATGCAAGGGTAGGTAGGGAATTAAAGAAGCATGTAACTAGGAAGTCTGGGCAGTGCTGGTTAGCCTGAATCGAGAAATGTACTCAAAGAAAAATACCCTAAAGACTGATAGATACACACATTTCGGCTCATAGGGGGAGGAAATTGGGAGCGTTAATACACTAGTAGGTTTATATTGATCTATGATTGTATATACTTTTATGTCGTGCTTTTCATCAAGTTTGAAACACTCAGGTCTTTGGAATGGCTTTACATAGACATGCCCATAAAACCTCCTCCAATGATTGGAAAAACACTTGGCCTGGGAGGTATAGTCATTTAAAGAATTAAAGTTTCTTTGTTTCAGTGAAGGTAAGGGTTAAATATGTTGTGTCAGTCCTATAGAACAGGATACATAAGATCTCACCCAGAAAGGAATGTTAATTAGGGTCACTCCTACAAGTGAGCACAAGATATCTCTGTCGGCTGACAATGGCCTCATTGATCAGGGCAGCAAGTTAAAGGACTCTTTTGTGTCTCCAGTAAGAAGACACCCATATGGAAATTTAACTTTTTAAACCAGCCGTAGTATAAGGAACTAGCTATGTTTTGAACTGATTGGCTAATGTCATTTCTTACAGAAGGGGCTATAAAAACAATGAATTGCGAGTAGGATGGGGAGACATTCTTTAGCATATGCAATGATGATGTTATTGCTGTGTGTTCAAATGCTTGCATTAAAATAAACCGCAAATTTTACCTTCAACGGATTCTTAATTGAAAAACCCATAACACTAAAAAGTTTTTTAAGCTACGCATACATGTTATTAAATTTTTAAAAACCCCCGAATATATACCCAAACGCAAGCTCCTCCTTTCCTATAACAGTGTTGGGCTAAATGCATTTTTATGGGGCAGATTCCCATTCCACAAAGCAAAACATACTTACATTTTACAGTTCTGCTTCTGGAAAAGGGCCCCAATGCGCAAAAGCATAATAAAATATTACTTCAGGTCACAGGTCAGGGGGTATAAAAGGGGTAATGTCCCCCTAGTGAGAACACCGAAGGGTGTGTAGACTTACAGTATTTACTCTCCCACTGTAGGGGGCAGATGCCCCAAAAACCCGTTCGGGTGGGATCGGGGTTTACTGCTAATCAAATAGGGCCCAGAGTCAGATTTGTTCCTGAGAATGCCCCTTCCCCTATGTGGGTTTAGAATCCCAGTTGTTTTTCTTTGACTTAGGGGTTATATTTAAAACTTTAGTAGAAAACCAAAAGACATGAGGACCACCCCTTCATGGTGCTTCTTCCTAATTAGGAGCATTACTTCTTCTGAGCTACATCTAAAGCTTCTAACCTAGCCAGTCACTACTTTACTCTGCACTAATGAGGAGAAAACACCCCAAAACCCGCTGTTGTAGATAATACGGTTGGGTTTACTCTAAACATATTGCAAAGGGTTTGGTCAGTAAGACTTGGGTAATACAAAAATCCAATTGGTGTAGCTCTATTTCCCCCCATTTGAATTCATTTTTAAAATTTAGGGGGGAATCATGGTGTTAAGTTCCACCACCTTCCCGGGGCCTCTTAATGAGGAAAGTTTCCTCTTGATTCCTTGCATACAAAAAACTCCTTTTCCTCTGGAGCTAGGATCACCTCGTAGCTTTTTTGGCTTTTGCCACCATTTGCCAAGCCATAACCAGGCCTGTGCTTCCCTTCATCTGGGGCTCCACAATGAACAGGGTGAAATGAGCCATCATGCACAAGGAGCCCACAAGGGTGGAAAAGGAGTTCCTGACCTCCCCACCTTCATGCAGGATAACCAATGGGCACAAGGACTTGTTGTGGATGGCTATCCCGGGGGCTGCCCCTCAGGTCATTCATGCAACCTGTGCAAGGTAAGCTAATGCCCACGGTGCCCTTCATAGCCCTTTTTTTTTGCACATCTTTTGGAAGTGTCCTTATACATAAAGTAAGGACCCTGAAACTTACGTATGAAAACTCTCTGGCAGTAACACTCTCTATATTGCCCATAGCAACCAATCAGAGCGCAGCTTTCATTTCTTATAGTGCGCTGAAAAAATAAAAGCGGAGCTTTTATTGGTTGCTATGAGCTCTGATTGATTGCTATGGGCTCTGATTGGTCGCTCTGGGCTCTGATTGGTTGCTATGGGCTCTGATTGGTCGCTATGAGCTCTTATTGGTCGCTATGAGCTCTGATTGGTTGTTATGAGTTCTGATTGGTCGCTATGGGCTCTGATTAGTTGCTATGGGCAACAAAGACAGTCTTACTGTTAGACAGTTTTCATACATAAGGTCCTCTGTGCCCGGGAGGTGCCATTCACTATGGAATATTCCATGTAGTTCTTCCTGTTACGGCAACCTAGGTTCCCTGGTGCCTTATAAACTGTTTAAGAACACTATTTCGATCGCCAGGAATCACCTCATGTGAAAGATGGAAAGTGTGTCCCTCCAGGACTGCCACAGGCTGATCCAAACTGCTGAAGTGTAAGATATGCATAAATGTGAACAATCCGTAAATGTGATTTATGAGGTAATACAGTATGTATATATTAAACTTATACTGTATCATTTTGGGATAGATGTGATAGATGCAGTATAAACGCCCTGTCTGAACATACACAAAAAAACTAAACAAATCTATCGATAATAGAAGCTGCTACTCCTGCTATAGTGCTAGTTCCATGTGTGGTGTTAATTCTTATCCAAGTCCTTGTCACCTGGACAGTCCAAGATGTTGGAATCCTGCTGTAAGATATGCATAAATGTGAATAATCCGTAAATGTGATTTATGAGGAAATATGTGTATATTAAATTTATAATGTATATGTAATTGTAAATGGGGAGTTCTGCCAAAATGGCTGCTGGTTTGAACAGGTTTCTAGCATGCACAAATTGATATAATCTAAGGATCTGCATTGCTAAATAGATATTGTATAGTGAGTTTGAAGTCAGGCTCACATTACAATTGTCTGAACTGTAAATACTGTTTGCCTAAAAGCAATGCAGAAAAGATAAGTGTCATGCTTGAGTATTTTCTGTCTACATTTCAAAAAGGATCTTTTAGAAGACTGTACAGACTTCTGAGGAGTTGTGCATCAGTTTCACAGTTTATTAACAAATACTTCTTTGTATGTAGAGACATAGAGAGATCGGCCTTATCACATTCAATTATAGACTGGCAGTTTTTCAGTCAAACAAGTTATATTTACAAAATTGTCTACGGATGACAGAAGAGACAGTATGTCTGTCTCAGTATTGTTTTATGTATACTTTTGGGGGGAACATGACTCAGCAGATCCCAAGATAGATATTAGTTTGTGCTTATGCAAACTTTGAGTTGAAGAATTGTATTTATACCCAGGACTAGTTGGCTGAAGGGGGGGCTGCTGAGGTCCAGGGTTCCTGGAGAAAGTCCAGAGGAAAGTCTTTTGTAGCAGAGGCCAGAAGGAACTTAGTTCACATTCTGGTAGATATTTTTGCATAACTCTCCATGTTAGGTATTATTGTTTTGCTCAGGGTTATTGTATTTGTTTTTTTCTTCTTTTGTTGCTATGTTGTTTCACAGGGTGTGGTTATATAGGTGTTGACATGCTATGGTTTTTTATATATGCTTTCCTTGTTACTGATTTGATCCTTATTGTTTTTGGGACCTTTTTGTTGTGTATTATTTTTTAATGTCTTTTTACCCCATTGTACCCCATTTCATTTTGGATAAAATATAATCTCTTTTTATACATTTGTCATTGATATCTCTTTCTTCGCTGACCATCCGCTGAGAATCTAGGTGGGAATATTGTTGTTGTTCAATATTAATATTCTTGAATATTAATATTGTTAATAATAATTAATATTTCTTACATATTTGGCGAGCCAGCCAGGAGGGGAATAGGTGTGGCTGGTAAGTATATCAATAACTGTGTATATTATATATATCCAGAATCATTTGGTCAGTATTTTTGGTTGGTAATTGTGGTTTTGTTAGTTGTTGCTAGCAGTGCCTTGTGAGGTAGATTAGTGTTGGGGTTGGTTACTGTTGTATTGTCTGACTGTAAATTGAACAATGGAAGGTTTGAAAAAGAAACTTGTCAAGGTTAAGAATACTGATGCAATTATCAAAGTAATGAAAGATTCTCATGATCCGTGGTGTGAGGCCCAGAGATATGTTAATTTGATGATTAGTGAGAAGCAAAGCGAAGTCGGCCCTTGTTTTTGCAGCATATTGGATAGCTGAGCAGTCTAAGGTGGTGTTTATGCAGAAGGAGGCATTAGAGAAGCAGGTTAGCGAATTAAATAAGCGTGTTGATTTGTTGCATATCTCTGCTCAAAATGCTACAGCTTTAGGTCTTGGTCATCAGAAAAGTTTAGAGGAGAATAAGGAATTGTGCATGGAAAATGATAGATTAATTGAAAGATTGAAGGATGCACAGGCTGCTATTAGGATGTTGACTACTTCTAGTTATGAACCTGTTGATCATTCTTCATGTGTGGCTCAGATAGAAGATTTGAAGCATCAGTTAGGCAGACAGAGTGCTGTTGTTGCTGCATTTAATGTGCCTTTGCATTAGGATGTTGGTAATTGGAATCGTGTAGAGGAAGAATATGGTGATGATCTTTGTGATTATAATGTTAAAATGGCACCGATTACCACAGAAAGGTAAATAGATTCCATGGGTGTGACTATCTCTGAAACCACAGTGTGCAAACCTTTGTCTAAAACAGAAATACAGGCTCTGAGTAAGGAATTAGGACACATTAGTTTGCGTGATGATCCTGTTGAAGTAATGATGAGAATTGGTCAATTTGAAAAAGTGCATCACAATTTGAACCCAAATAAAGATGTCTTTGATATTGTTGTGGCCAGCCTGGATAATGCTTTAAAGGGGTTTTATCGTTACAAAGATCATGTCTCAAATTATGGGGACAGTAAAAATAAGCACTTTTGTAATTGGGTTGCATTACCTCTGTCACTTGGTTTAGCAGATATGAGCTTCTCTGTAAATCTGCATTCTATTTCTGCTGTTGCTCTGATGCTGGTCAAAATGCCCCTGGTCGATTTTCTAGACACGCCCCCTGCACTGTGATTGGCTGGCTGACATTTCATTCAGCCTGTTGGGATACGCCCCTAGACAGGAAACACCCTGGCCACGCCCCCTGTGCTGTGATTGGCTGCCTGCACACTCTGTGTTTACTCCCCTCTGAGCTGTTAAAATTGATAGTGAAACCAAGGTCTGCTGTCTCTATATATATCTCCCAGCTCTATGGTGATGATATGGGCAATGACTGCCTGTTTAAAGGGCTTTTGCCAAGAGATTGTTTCACCTCCTCACAGGTCCAGTCCTTAAGCTGCTACTTTGAAAAGAGGGCGTTCTATTCTCAGGCTAAATGCAAGCCTGCCTCCTTATGATGTCATCGTCTGTAGTGTATAACATAAGGATTCAACAATGTGTCTGCATAATCTGCTTGTATAGTGCAGTGCTTAGGTGATCACCTTTGCAAGAGAGAGGTTGGGAGTTACAGCCAATCAGTTTTTTTCTTTTTTTTTTTTTTTCTTTTATAAATTGTACACATATGTAAAGATATGAAAATATATGTGTGAACATCTATAATTTTTATTTATACACACACAAAGCTCCCTATATAGTGTCCCATTGTCACAGTAGTTTACACCAAGCACTTCCAACATATGTGATACAATGCATATACTCTGTGGATAGAGAACTGATATAGGGGAGCTATGTATGTGTATATATCATTATAGAGATTGACCTATATATTTTAGGTCTCTATACAGATGTGGAGAATTTAGGGGGGGGAAAAAAATACTCTGTGAGGGACTAGAACTCCAAATCCCTTCGTTGTAAAGCTAAAACTCTACCGCTGCACCAACAGCCCGGGTTAGTAACAGGCTGAGCAGGGTCTTTTCTAAAAGCTGAGTGCTTCTCCCTCCATTGTTTTCACTTTCATGTTACTGACAGCAAGCATAGATCTTTACTTGAAGCTGACATTTGTCCTTGTAGTTGAGTAAAGGTCTCTGCCTGTTGTCAGTACATTTGGGTGAAGACACTTGAAGTTAAGCTGCTGGCTTTCAATGTCATTTGTGTGTAAAGTAAGACATATGACAGGTGTTTGCTGGAGTTTGGAGCCTCAAGGCTGCAGAAATAAGCATGCAGGAGGCTACAGAGCTGTTATATCCAGACAACCTTCTGCATCCCCTGCTTCAAACAAAATGATGATGTCACAGTTCTTCAGTGAGGAGAGATACACCTCCTGGGGGGGAGACACAGCTCCTGGGAGGGGAGACACGCCTGCTTAGAGGAGAGACACGCCCCTGGATTTCAAACTCAATCTGAGAAAATTAGCAGAACAGCGAACAGCTCAAACGATAACACCCCTTTAAGAGCAAGTCCGCTTCCTTCAGTGTTTACAGAACCCAGAATTAAACAAAGCTTAGTTGATGAAGTCCTTCAAATCTTGGGTATTGAGGAAACTGATCATCACACTAGTTTTGGGAACTGTACACAAAGAATAGGGAAGTCTGTCCAAGCTTTTGCTGATAGATTATTTGTGCTTTATAAATTAACATTACCCGCTGGACCCAGGGCTCACAAAGCGATGACATATATAAACATGCATTAATCAACAGGACATTGCCAGACATACGCAGGTTGGTTGGTTTATCTGTGGCAGTGCAGAACTCGTTCACAAAAATTATTAATTGCTTTAAAAGGGCTAAAGCAATTGTGAAGGAACAGGAAAAGACTCCTAGAGGTACAGTAACAGCAGTTGAAGGGCCTGTTCATAGTTCATTTAGGAAGCCCTTACAATATTATAAAGGACCCTCGGAGAAGGGACAAGCCTTCAAATGCTTTGTGTGTGGCCAGGGGAGTCATATTTCAAAATATTGTCCTTTCAGGCAAGCAAAAGCCCCTGCACCACCCGCTAATAACTCAGTCAAAGAGTTGCAGCAACTATTGGCAATTACTTTGAGGGAAATCGAGAAATTTAAAGCAATTCAGTCTGCAGGCCATATTACAGATCCAATATTAATAATTGCTCTCAAAGTCTCGTTACCAATTCCCATTCAACAAGCTCAGCCTAGGAAAACGTTGTCTCCATCACTCCTGTTGTGGAGTTCAAGAGAGATGGATGCAATAGACCTGTGATATTTGCTGCAGTGGAAAGAGGCCCACCACAGCAGATGTTGATTGATACTGGAGCCTCTATCTCAATCTTACACACACCTCAACATCAAAATCACCCTTTGTCTACAGGGCGGAAGCTGAACCTCCAAGCATTTCAGGGATCACATGCTGTGGCAATAGAAGCAAGAAGAGCTATAATAAAAATAACCTGACTTCAAACTCACTACACAATATCTATTTAGCAATGCAGATCCTTAGATTATATCAATTTGTGCATGCTAGAAACCTGTTCAAACCAGCAGCCATTTTGGCAGAACTCCCCATTTACAATTACATATACAGTATAAGTTTAATATACACATATTTCCTCATAAATTACATTTACGGATTATTCACATTTATGCATATCTTACAGCAGGACTCCAACATCTTGACTTGGATAAGAATTAACACCACACATGGAACTAGCGCTATAGCAGGAGTAGCAGCTTTTATTATCGATAGATTTGTTTAGTTTTTTAGTGTACAGTATGTTCAGACAGGGCGTTTATACTGCATCTATCACATCTATTCCAAAATGGTACTGATAAAAGCTACACTACAGCTTGCAAAAACCAAGCCCTCACTCAGGTCCTTAGATTGAAAAACAAAAAAGTTATTGATTGCAGAAAATGGGGCAAATGTAAAAAATACAAAACGTTGTCTTTTTTTTAAGTACTAAAACATTGCGCAAACGTTATAAATTTATTATCACCAGAATCGTAGCGAGCTGCAGAACACAGGTAACACGTAATTCTATCAAACAGTTCGCTCCACAAAAACAAAACCCCCATAAAATGGCGCAGTTGTGTTTTCTTCACAACCTACCTATAGAAGTTTCGGGGACAGTTTCTCAGTAAATTATATGGTATTAAAAAGTACGACTTCCGGGGGCGGGACTACTGGATGTGGCCGCGTTTTACTGAGCTACTCAACACAGCTCTGCAACAACTAAAAACTATACCAGCTAAACCACCTTTCTTCCCCAACTGAGGGGTATACAAGGGTGCACTGAAGCCTGCTGCATCGGGTGCACCTGTGTTGGGGTCCCTAAAGATATCCCCGGAAGCCAGAGGAATCAATTTAGATTTCGCCCAGCCTAGCTGCTTACCGCGGCGGCCATTTTAAGACACGCGAGAAATCGGCGCGAACAACCTCGCTTGCAGACGGGGAGGACTACATCAGCCGCAAGCCCACGATACCCTCTGATCCTAGCTGGAGGTGCTTGAGACTACTCTGCGACCAGTGTGCCGGGATCGGATCAACGTGGTGAGTCCCGGGAGACTCACGCGGCTATTCCCGCTCTTGGCGGGCGAGGACTGAGCTCGCGGCCACCGGCGACAGTCCTGTGCGGTGGGGCCGGACAGCCTGGGGCACGATGATAGCAGCAGCGAAACGCTGCACAGACTGCAGCGATCGGAGTGGACTCCCTGAGATTACCCCCGTCTCTCACCAGCAGTGACATCAGCTGTTCTGCGGTGCAACACCGACTGCTTCCCGGCCACGACACCGGACGTTCCGGCTCACACGGCCAGGGACTCACCGCTCCCTGCTGCGGCGCTAGCACCACTACATAGAGACACTGGTTGCCGAGAATCTTCCTGCAAGCCGCGAGGGTGCCTTCTACCCTTCATCAAGGGCTTTATCACCCAATGCCGTGAATACACCCAGGGTCTGAACAACGGCTCCTACGCCCACAGCCAGCTCCCCTGCAACCACTACCGAGGACCGGACCTAGTGCACAGCAACACAGACCCTGTCCCGGACCTCAACCTGCTGATAGCCACAGGATCGCCTCGACGGGACTACAGGTGGGAGAGATATTCCCTGTTTGGGGATGCGGCCTCGCGGCTCTGATCTTGTTACCCCCCCCCACACAACAAACACACACACCACACACTGGCTGAATATCAGTGGCGGGAACAGCAGCCATTTTGAGCAGGGAACTCTACAAGCTGCACAAAGTGCCACAGTTACCGTTATGGGTGACTCTCATTTCTCAGTAAGAGATAAATATATAAATCCATCAGAGTTACCCCAGACTCCTCCGTTTAATGATTACTTTAACTCATACTTTCTAGAATAACTGAAGCACTGCATGCTCCGAACACCACTCTGACCCCGCCCCCCTTCTTCCTCAGAACATCTCTGGGCGGGAAAAGTCGCCATTTTAACACTGCTCCCTTAGCGTGCAGACCAAAGCCCACTCCCACCTGCTACTTTTCTCCATCCTCACATCAACCACAAAATAAAAAGCAGCTGCAAACCGCCCTGCCACATCAAGGGAATTAAATATCATACCTAACTGACCCCCAGCAGTCACAAAGGCGGGAAACGCCACCATTTTCAAGCACTGCCTCTGAGTCACTGCGCTCCATCTAGCAGCAGTGACACATCTAATACCACAACAACCTCACCATCAAAAGAGACTTTATATTCAGGGGTTTCACCCATTTCTGGAACTTTAAGGAACTATCACCCACTTGTGCCTATACTCGAGCATTTCTCTTCCCCTTCTAATCATATCCAGCTACAAGACGCGTCTCACCGATAATTTGTTGTCTCACAGTGACATCTAGTGGACACACATAGTATCTTCATCATAAATATTTCTTCTGATTAAATCAACCCCACCTCTGCACACCAGGGACATCTTGTGGGGAATTATTCTATTGCACCCATTCTTCTCGACTCTACAACATATCACTCTAAAAGTGAAGCACGAATCCTAGCACTACCATTCCTCATTCTTTGTTCTTCCCTTAATATGAAACAATGAACACGACCTATGGTGGGGCCTAACATCGAATTGGCTTGGCGGCTGCCATCCCTCTCTCTCCTACCTATGATGGACAAATTTCTACGAAACTCCTATACCCCGCTTACACATCGACAAAAAAGACTCTCTCAACCGACGCAACTATCTCCTTCTGTTAAGACCAGAGGTCAAGCACAGAAAGACAAAAAGATGCTCTCAGCCACAAGGATATCACACCGCCTGACTTGTCTCCCCCAGCTAGCCCCGCAGTATATCAATCTTCGGAAAATGAACAGGCAATTTCTGTGGCACAGGAGGTCTTCCGCCTCATAGCACCACATCTTGACAAAAGAATCGACATGATTCAGGCATTTATCAACTCTGCTCTAACGCAGATTACTGCCAACGCTCAAAATATTGTGGACCTTGAAACAAGAATGGTCTCCTGTGAATCCATCATTACCTCTGCGGAACATGATATCTCACAAAACCAAAATGCAACCATTATCCTGCGTGACAAGTTAGAAGACCTTGAAAAACGCGAACGTCGCAACAATTTACGCTTCATCGGTATCCCGGAGACTATCCCAACCGAGGGTCTCCCTCTCTACCTGGCCAAAGACCTAGCAACAGCCCTAAAATTGGATTTACCCTCTTTACATTGAAAGGGCCCACCGCCTGGGTCCACCTCGGAGAGAGAGGGGTGGCAAGCCATGTCAGGTTATAGCGAGATATGCCAATTGGACCGTAAAAGAAAGGGTGCTGAAAGCATATCGCAACCAACGCTCTCTCACTGTGGACGGAAATCCCATCCTAATCTTTCAGGACTTCTCGATAGCTGTGACCTCCAAGAGAAAGGCCTTTACTCCATTGTGTTGCCTACTATATGAACGCAATATCCATTTTCAACTTCTCTTCCCGGCCCGTTTGAGGGTTACCGTCAATGGCAAGACCAGCATCTACGAGAACCCTGATGAGGCCCGTCAGCACCTGCTTCCACACGAACCGGACTAAGCCTGATAGCGCCTGCTTCCACAAGACCCGGACTAATCCGTGTATCTCAAATTGATTTCTGGCCCTGTATTGGCCCGCCTCCTACTTACTGCTGAAATTATATCTTTGCAATGTTTGACGTTTACTTTTGTTCTCTGATTTCTCTTTACCCTAGATAGTCCCTTAGCCCGGAAAGCCTGCCTATCCGTTTGGGGGGGAGCGTCTGGCCGCCTGGAGAGATCCACACCGAGGGAGTCCGCTGCTCGCTGGGATGGGGGACCTTCTCTCACCGCTCTATCATTACGGCACCCACTACCACCGCCAACCGGAATAGGATAGTACAAATCCTCTCACACCGACAACCCACACACACTCAAACTCTTCTCTTCGCTTTGTCACATGGAATGTGGCAGGGTTGAATACACCGATCAAACGTAAAAAATCTTGACCCATCTAAAGAGGCTTTGGGCACAGGTCATATTCCTCCAGGAAACACATTGGAGGCAGGAGGACCAGGGATTCCTGAAGGCTTCCTGGCTGGACAGCTGTCATACAGCCTCATATTCATCTAAATCTCGGGGAGTGGCCATCCTATTTCATAGTTCGCTCTCCCCGACACTCCATGACTCATATGCAGACCCCTCGGGCCGATTTCTTTACCTAGATGTAACAATACACAACACACGATACTCCCTACTGAACATTTATGCTCCAAACCACCCTAATACCGATTTCTATTCATCTTTATTTTGCTTTCTACTGGGAAAACAATTAAATACACTTATTATAGGAAGAGACTTTAACATGACTCTGCAACCGGATCTAGATAGATCGGCCCCAACCACTCAGGACCTACCTGCTGCTTCTGTGGTCCTGTCCCTAATGACCCACTTTTCCCTCTGTGACCACTGGCGTACCCTAAACCTTTCCACAAGAGATTACACCTTTTACTCAGCAGTCCACAAGAGTCATTCTAGAATTGATCTTTTTTTGACACCAATGCATACTTTCCATTCCATACACAGGGCCAGAGTAGAAAATATTTTAATCTCGGATCATGCTTCGGTAACATTTGACTTGTCCAACAGGAGCGCAATCCCACGGTCATTTAATTGGAGATTCCCCTCATACTTGATCCACTCGGAAGACTTTAAAAACTATCTCACAACTCACTGGTCCAACTTCCAGGACAATAATATCGAACACACAGACGATGTTGGCATTTATTGGCCAACTTCAAAGGCTGTGATGCGAGGTCATATAATCTCATATCTAGCCTTCAAAAAGAGGGAGACAAACTAAAAATTTTCTACACTTAACACAGATCTCACACTAGCCCACCGTGAGTACTTAACCACACCCACACCGGAAAATAATGACAAATACACATCAGCAAAATCCTTACTGGAAAGCTTCTTACAGGGACAAGCCAAATGGGGCATAGAAGCTCTAAAAAACAAATACTTTCGATGGGGTAACCGACTTGGATCATTGCTAGCAAGGGCGGGTAAACTGATCCAGACCAGATCTCATATCTTAAATTTGCAAGACCCGGTCTCTCAAACGATAACTTCAGAGATAACAAATATTCAACGCATATTTACCCAGTACTTTTCGGATTTTTATAAAGAAAGACCTTATGACTCCTCGGGAACTTGGTCCCTTCTGAATGGAGTGCATCTGCCTGGTCTGTCCACAGAGGCCAGCTTGGCCTTGGAGGCCGATATCTTGGACACCGAGGTCTGCCATGCTCTCGCTCGTCTCCCCCATCACAAGACACCAGGCCCAGATGGCCTGCCCTCAGAATACTATAGTATCCTGAAGCCCAGTATAGTCGGCCCTCTAACTGCGTACATTAATGCCATTTACAAAGGCCACATAGACCCTGCAGACTTCTACGAATCTCAAACCATACTTATCCCAAAGCCACAAAGAGATCCAACACTGCCTCAATCATATTGTCCTATCTCTCTCCTTAACCAGGATTACAAAGCTCTAACCAAAATCATAGCAGATCGCCTGCAGTCAATCATAAGCCCTCTTTTAACAACTTCACAACTAGGCTTTCTACAAAATAAGCACTCTACGGTAGGCATACGCACAGCTATAGCAGCCACGACTCAATTTCATGATTCCGCACGGCCCATTTCCATGCTGTTGAGTCTCAATGCCGAAAAGGCCTTCGATTCGGTGTCATGAAAATTTCTCAATACCACCCTACGCAATCGTGGCTTTGGGGATAACTTTCTTTACTTTTTGAGTCGCAGCCAGGCCCATTCCACCACGGCCTTCAACTCCAATCCAATCCCAATACAAAGAGGTACATGCCAGGGATGTCCGCTTCCCCCCTTCCTCTTCAACCTGTTGATAGATCCTTTCATCCGTCACCTCGAGACAGTAACCTCATTTCACGGAATTAGACTGGGTTCCCAGGAAATTAAATTAACAGCATTTGCGGACGATTTATTATTATATATCTCCAACCCAGCTGAATGCCTAACAGATATCTTAGCAGATATCCAGAAATATGGGACATTGTTGGGCTTTAAGGTAAACGAAAATAAATCCGAAGCTCTACTTTTAAAAGGGAGGTCAAAGCCATCTTGGTCAACACTCCCCC
>JAODAL010027578.1:0-54701 GCA_025379985.1 Phyllomedusa bahiana | reverse complement strand
CTGAGGGGGTTTTTGTTCCACCGTAATTTGGGGAACGTGAAGCAGACGCAACAGATGTCTCTCGTTGATCAATCAGCAAGGTCTCCATTTCCTGCATTGTTGTCTCTAGTGGGGTGGGTGGAAGGCAAGTGCTGAGTTTTGTTTTGTACCGGGGATCCAGGAGGGTGGCCCCCCAGTAACTGTTGTTCATTTTGATGGCCTTAATGCGAGGATCATGTTGGAGGAAATGGAGCATCAAGCACTCATGTGAGAGATAGAGCCTTGATTTCCAAGCCTCTGGGTCGAGGGGCACTAGCAAACTGATCTTCCTCGTCTTCCTCCTCCCCCTCAAATTCGCGCCAACCTCTTTCCAAGGCAGGGACGTCGGTTAACATCGGTTGTCTAGGAATACCTCCTCCCCTCTCCTCCGCTGCCTCCGGCACAGCTTCAACACAGCCCTGACTTGCCTGAGATGATGCACCCTGAGAGTGATGCGCCACCTTGCACTAGCTCTGGACCCGAACCACTGCCTAATGAAGACCGATGAAATTGTGAAACTGTCGGGCCTTGTGGATTTGACGGAGAGAAAGGCTCCGTGTCCGCATCTGTGTCCGTCTCCTCCTCCGTCGCTGGCGGGACCTGTTGTTTCAGAGTGTCAACGATCGTTCCAGAACTAAGATCACCACAATGCTCATGCTGACAAGGGCATTGTCCGCACTGACCATTTTGGTGGCTTCTTCAAAACTGGCAAGGATGGTGCAGAGCTCTTTCACCTGCCTCCACTCTCGTGGCTCAACACCCGAGGTCGCACCGCTGCTTGTCAGGCCATGTGTCACTTCGTACTGCGTAATGGCATTGCGCTGCTGCCACAATCGCTGGAGCATGTGGAGGGTGGAATTCCAGCGTGTTGCCACGTCAACAATGAGACGGTTGACGGGGAGGCCGAGCTGACGCTGCAACGCGCCAGGCGGGACGAAGCAGGGTGGCGAACGGCGAAGTGCGAACTTAGACTTCGAGCCTTCTCAGCAGGCAGTCCAGACCGGGTAGCTCTTTAGAAATTTCTGGACGACAAGGTTCATGACATGTGCCAGGCAAGGGATGTGCTCCAGCCTACCGATTTTTAAGGGCGGCCAGCAGATTTCGCCCGTTATCCCCACACCACCTTGCCTGGCACAAGGTTTTTGGGCCCCCAGCCAGCGCTCGGTTCGTTGCGGAGAGACCCGTCCACAGCTCCTGACTGTGTGTGGGACGGTCTCCAAGACAGATTAATTTTCAACACGGCTGGTTTCTCTGGGCACGTGATGCACCAGAGGACTTGGGGGAAAGAACCTGCACCATCCCTGCGGTTTTGAAGAGCGTGCGCCGAGCCTGAGAGCCACCGTCACCCACAGAGACATCCACCCAGCTCACCCAGTGAGCTGTCACAGAGATATAGCGGCCTTGGCCGTGCTTACTAGTCCATGTGTCGGTGGTCAGATGGACTTTTCCGGCCACAGATGCAGACAACGCGCTTGAAATTTTAGATGACACGTGGCTGGCCAGGGCAGGGACGGCTTTTCTGGCAAAGAAATGCCTGCTCGGCATCTGGTATTGGGGGGCAGGCAAGGGCCATGACGTGGCGGAACCCATCTGTGTCCACCAGACGGAAAGGCAACATTTCCAAGGCCAAAAGCCTGGCAATGCCGACATTCTGGCTTTTGGCTTTGGGATGGTTTGGGTTAAAGTGTTTCTTCTGCTCCCAAACCTGGAAGACAGAAGGCTGGCTGCTAGACTGGCCGCTGTACGGCGTGCAGGTCGTCAAACTGGCGGAAGGAGAAGGGGTAGGATGGGTCTCTGGTGGTGCTGGTGGTACTCGGGCGACGGTGGAGGCTGAAGCGGAGGCTGATCCCTGATCATGACTCTGAGAGACATGGGCAGCTGAGGAACGCTTGGTGGTGGCGGAGGAGGAGGGGGGAGACGAGGGTGTGTGGGCAGTGGTTGGAGGCCCGGCGTCGGTCTGGCCTTTTTTGGCCAAGTGTTGCCTCCATTTCAACTCATGCATTCGCTGCATGTGATTAGACATGTTGGTGGTGGTTAACCACTAAGGTTCTTGCCTCTACTTATGCGTTTACGGCAAGGCGGAATATGACATCGGTGGGTGAATCAGTGGCTTGGTCAAAGAAGGCCAGGCTTTGAGAGGTCCTGGACCTTTTTGACGGCGATAAGCGAAGGAGCGGGGTTTGCGCTGACCGTGGCTGGCGGAATCATATCAGCGGACTTCTGCGACCGCCCTCTCCCTTTTTGAGGCGGAACCGTACTGGACACTACCCCATGTCTTCCTCCCCGTCCAGTGATGAAGCGCTCGCAAGCAAATTCTGCTGAAAAGACCACGTTGGATCCGCAATGTCGTCATCATCATCATCAACACAGGTGACTTCGTCGTCCCGACATTCTGCATCCAGGAGCTGCGGGCTACAAGCAAGAGGGACTGCAAGGCGTTGCGACCGCCCGGGATTTTGCCGATTGACCGGCTTCCTTCTCCTCCTCTGATGGCATCAGTAACTGGGCGTCAGAGCAGAGAAAATCATCCTCTTTGGCCTCTTGATCGTTTAACAAGCCTTCTGACCCCAACCGCATTTTGTCATCAAAGAGGTCTTTAGAAAACGGTTATCCACAGTGGCGGCCTGCCTGCTTCATGTTGGACGGATGCTGGTGATGCTGAGGACGACATTTTAGCGGGCGTAGGCCGTTGAATGGGGAGGACGAGGAGGTAAGACTGCTGAAGGCAGGTAGCATAACCACTGAAGGACAGATTGGCGACGCTGTTCGTTACTGAGATTCACAGGGCCCTGACCCAGCGATGACAGGCCCTGACGTCCTGCAATTGACATCCTGCTGGCATGCGTGTGTCACCAGCACTGGAAAGAAGCCACCTTGTCTCGTACCTCTACCTCCATGTCTACCCCCTCTTTACTGCTTACCAACCTGAATTTGCTCCATGTTCAGAAATATAAAAATTGAGAAGGTATGGAAGAGTTTTGTAAAGTCTCTTTTAAAAAGGCGGCAAATCACAGTATTATCAAATCCATCAAATAATCAAAACAAATTGACTGGATTCAATTATAACTGCAAAGTAGATTGATCAACAAAGCTGGCCGCGCCAAAGTGAAAAAGACACGTATTGAATTGTATTCGGAAATACAAGGTATTTTTGGCACCTAATCAATTCACTGTGGGTGACTATTAAAATTGCTGGATTCAGATTTAAGTGCAAGCTGCCTCAATGAACAAAGCTTGTAGTGCGCCAAGTCAAAAAACACGTTATCTGTTTGTATTCGTATAATACAAGATATTTTTGGCACCTTTCAATTCTCCTGTGGTGACTATAAAAGAATTGCTGGATTAAGATTTTAAGTGCAAGCTGCCTCAATGAACATAGCTGTAAGTGCGACAAAGTCAAAAAACACGTATATGTTATTGTATTCGTATAATACAAGATATTTTTTGGACTTTCAATTCACCTTGTGGTGACTATAAAATTGCGGTATTCAAATTTAAGATGCAAGCTGCTCAATGAACAAAGCTGTAGTGCGCAAAGTAAAATAAACAGTATCTGTTATGTCTTATTCGTATCATTACAAGATATATTGGCACTTTCAATTCACTGTGTGTGATCTATAAAATTGCTGTATTCAAATTTAAGTGCAAGCTGGCCTCAATGAACAAAGCTGTAGTGCGCCCAAAGTCAAAAAAACACATATCTGTTATGTATACGTATAATACAAAGATATTTTGGCACCTTTCAATTCACCTGTGGGTGACTATTAACAAAATTGATGGATTCAAATTTTAGTGCAAGGTGGATATATCAACAAAGGTGGAATGGGCAAAATTGAAATGAGACACTATCTGAAAATGTGTTACTGATAATAAAAGCTGGAGTTTTGCACCTAACAAAGGAGACCTGCAGTTCCTAGAAAAGAATGTGTATCCTATAAGCCTCAGGCTGCCCAATATCCAGGAAATATTTCAATAGAAAACTGTTAATAATAAAGCTATTGCAGTTGCATTGGTTACACGAAGTCTTGGTGAACTTTATCCAGTAATCTTGTACGAGTTGTATGGTGTTCGCCCTCGGGCCCCCCCCTGCCACCTCCCCATGACTTTTTCAGCGGTTAGATGCTCACTTTAAATTCTCTAGCTAACTACATAAAATCTCCAATTCTTCTAATCTAACTAAATTGTAAGGTTCACAAGCTAACAGTAGAGCTTTCTCTGTATGAAGAAATAGAATAATTCGCTGAGCTGTTTTGACAAGGCAGGGAGCACGTCTATGCTATGAGACGCTGAGAGACACTGAGGCTGACAGGAGAAATGCTGTTCTATGTAAAAACGAGGTATTTGTGATTTTTCACAGCCAATCGCAACCATACACATCCAGGTCCTTGAGTCGCACACACATCTCCACCCTGCTCTATTCTGTAAGCTGATTTGACTGGCCGCCAAAACCTTACAGGAAGCGCCCGAAAAAGGAGCGATCTTATTAGATGATGCACAGATTTTAACCTAGTAATTTATAGTCTATGATCTGGAAATTTCGATCAACATAAAAACTGTGCCGATTTTAACTTTGTCGATAAAAATCGCTCAACACTAGAAGAGACTGGTAGTAGCTGCCTGAAAGGAGAGGTGATGTCTGAGCATTTGTGGCCAGGACTAAAGAGCTCTCGACACTAGTCGTATTTCCTGGAGATGAGCTGTACCCTATGGATCATTAAGGTAGCAACTAAAACAAAAATGGTAAAGATTTTTTTTAATATTGATAAATGGTGAAAATGTTTATTTTTTAATTTTCAAGTTTTCCACGTCCTTGTACTTCGTGGCAAAACCTCTTTAAAGGAGTCCACCATGCCCAGGGGGCCAAGGGTTTCCCTTTCTCCCCTGTAGGCCAGTCCGAGCCTATTTCTAGAGGAAAGAGGGTTTTACCATCATCACAGATGGGTATTTTTTACTGTAAGAGCGGTGACAATATGGAAATTTCTGCCAAAAGAGGTTGTGATGGTGGATACTATAAACAAGTTCAAGAAGGGCTTAGATCACAGGTTATTATAGTTAATAAATTATGGAGATAGGACATTGATCCAGGGATTTATTTTGATAAGGAAGGCTGTCAGTCACTGATTAGACCACCCACTGGACTCCCTAATCCAGGATAAGCGATAAGGTAAATTAACTCCAAGTTCAAATGAATCTGTCTCCACAATACTATATATCAATCTGCTGACAGTTTTCCTTGTGTGAATGTGCTCACAGAGATATCTGTCAGTCACTGATAAGACCGCCCACTGGACTCCTTAACTCAAAATAAGCAGTATATGATTAAATGACCAGTTCTGCTTAATATTTTCAAACAAAACTATATGTCAATCTTCTCAGCTCTTTCTGCTCTATAACAAGCTGTCTGCAGATTAGATAGCATGTTCCATGTGACACGTTCCCTTTAAGTCATTATTCATGTCTGTAGTAATCTAAAAATTGTAAACTGTTTTGTCCTACAGTTTTTTATTGATCTAAACTCTTTTAACCCTTCCTGTCATAATATGGCCCTACCTTTTTTTACCTCCCCACCTTTCAAGAGCCATAACTTTTTTATTTTTCCATCTATACAGTCATATGAGGGCTTTTATTTTGTGGGACAAGATGTACTGTACTTGACCGTACCATAGAATATACTGGGAAACTGAAAAAAAAAATTATAAGTGGGGCGAAATTTAAAAAAAAAAATGTACTAGCGCCATGTTTGTGGGGGTTTTGTTTTTACGGTGTTCACGCTTTGGCATAAATGATGTATTATCTTTATTATGCATGTTGATACGATTTTGTTGACACCAAATATGTAGGGTTTTCGTTCTGTTTTAGTACTGTTAAAAAATGCAAATGCTGCCTATTTCTTAATTTTGCGCTGCAACGCCATTTTCTGCGACCAATAACTTTTTTGTTCTTCCACTTATGAACCTGTGTGAGGATGCATCTTTTGCAGGCTGAAATGTACTTTTAATTGGTACCATTTTGAGATAGATCCAACTTTTTATTCCAATACTCCAAGGAGACGTGAAATGACCAATAAGAACACCTGTGAACAAAAACATCAAAATACCCAGAATAAGGTCAAAGTTTCTAGGAATTAAAAAAAAATAGTTTTTGTCCCCTAATGTAATAGGTCTTATTCTCCATTGTTTGCATGATTTGCCATTATACTCATGGACTTTTTCTTCAAATACCAAATTTGTCACTGATCTCTATTATCCCTATCAAAGGAACATTGAGAATCTGAATATATACAAACATGTCATCGGATAATAATCTGTGGAAAATAAACAGGATATAACAAACAATTTATGTGACACCATCTAGAGGGCACGTGGTCACTGTGTGAAGCTTCTCAGTACAATGTACAATGAGCTGATCAAGACGACTAACTCAACCTCCTCTGATACAAAAGTAAAGCTCTGGTGTACAGTCCCTTTAAATATAATAGGCAGCTTCATATTGTAGCTTCTGACTAATCATCCATGAATATCAAATGTTTTCTTGTGAGTTCACCTTGTCCTTTCATCTTATTGAAGGGTATCAAAGCAACAACCTCATGACTTCTTGTTTAGAAAATATCTGGAGCCTAAAAAGAGTCCTATAACCCATAGTAAGGGGATGAGATATATTTGAACTGGGTCCCCCCATACTTATAGGGGTTGTCTCACTACAAAGATTTCTTCTTACGTCAAAGATTAGCAAAAACAAGTCACTTTGCAATATATTTCCATTAACAGTGTCCTACCTATTCCTAGATATCCCCTCTTGTATGGGCTGCATCAGCTCCTCAGGTCACTATAGCTACAGACCTGTTCGATCTCTCCTGTTGCCAGCGCTGGTCGCTATAGCTACAGACCTGGTGTCCTCAACAACTCACTACTGCGGGTCAGTAGAAGCCAGTAAACACGCCTCTGAATTAAAAAATGAAACCGATAAAACAGGACTGAAGTAAGATGAATCGATGTAGTGAGACAACCCCTTTAATATGCCCTATAGCAGTGGTGGCCAAATTGTACTTTGCAATCTATTGGTAGACCTGAAAATGGGGAGGAGGAGCTCTTAATATATGGTTACCAGAGTGTTCTCTTAATGGCTCCAATTCAGTAATAGGACATTCTTATAAGTTCATGCACCAGGCTCACATGTAAATCATAGGACTCATTTCTTGACGAAGTATTTGAGGTCTTTATCTTGACAACTAATATATAGTTGCTCAGTCGAGCAGAGAGCGGAGCAGAGACAGGGAGGTGAGTGGTCATAAAGAAGTTATGATGATGGGGCAATGTCAATAACTAATTGTACCTGGCCCTGGTCCCAACTAATCATCTAGCTCAGGCCTAATACGCTTTGTAGACTTAATTCAAGTGAAAACAACGGATCCAGCGGTAGATGAACATAGATCCATAATTTATTTAAGGCATACACGGGTGGGTATATACAGGATACAGACCACCGACGCGTTTCAGGCGTAGACAATCGCCTTTGTTCACGGTACTGTGAACAAGTGATTGGCTGTTCCAACAGCACTTATTGTGATGGGAATACCACTTAAAGCAACTTTATTAAGGTGCACGGGTGCTTTAAGCACCACAGAGTTGTGAAGGCCTGCAGCCAATCAGAGATAGAAAGAAGGGAGGGGTGGTGAAAGCCTGCCATTTTAGGCAAGTAGTTCTATACTTGATGTTTTAAGGATAAGATCCTATTCTGTTTATTGTTCTAGCAAACGGGGTCACCTACACACCTGTCGGCAGCAGAGTGGGACAGACAGGGCCAGAAAATAAGCTCAAACTGAAAATGGAGAGAGATGGAAAGCACAGAGAGAGATGGCATACAGCAGGCAGACGAACAATGAGAGAGAGAGGAGAGTGATAGAAGATATAAGGGGACATTCACAAGATGAGAAAAATGTACTCATCAGATTCTGGCATCCGATGCGTTTTCTACGAGTATTTCACATGCTTATTGCATGTAGATTTAGGGTAATTTCTCGGATTTGGTTCACTTGCAGCTCAGTCAAAAATGAGTCCCATTCATTCCTATGTAGTTCTGGACATAGATCCGTGTTACAAACCACATACAAATGTTTTGGGTGTGCACTACATCAAGTTCTTAGCCATCCCCATTGACATCAATAGTAAATTTCTACATAATTTCAGCAATAAATATGACCACAGAATGAACATTATCGTTTTTTACCGTGCATTGGTTTTAAACACAGATCACTGAAAATATGCGTTTTATGAACTGCAGCACGTATTTTCTACTGATGTCAATTGGAATGGTTTTGCTTTGGCTTTAGACAAGTATTACATGTTTGAATCTGCGTGGATACTCGTTGTGTGGGCAGAGCCTTAGAAGTTGTGACACGTGGCCTGGTGGTGGTAGGGCTATGGGGAGGCTCTGGCCACAACAGCCGGGGAAAATTGAAAGGCGCCCAGTGGGTCTGCAGTGTTAACTGGAGGTGAAGGCCCAATTACGGTCTGGAGCTAGGGAGACCGCTCTCCTAACAGGGATTGTGGTGGTAGTTGGAAAGAGACATTGGGGACAGTTACATTGGAGTTGGGAAGTGCCCTTTTTCCTGAAAAGTTATATATGAGCATTGGAACATAGAAAAAGTAAATGTTATTGTCAGACATTTTGTGACCCCGCACCTGTGCTTCTACCTAAGGCCATGTTCACACGGCTTAAAATGGGACGTATTTCAGTCCGTAATTACACGCCATAGTGTGCCAATTACGGCTGGAATACGTCCCAGTCATTACGGTAATCCACAGTTCTCATAGAGAACTATGGATTAAGTCTCCTCTCCTGCTCGGCGAATCCGCCGCGGGGGGGAGATAAGTGACATGTCCTTTACTAGCGGCGTATACGCGCCGCTGGTAATACAAGTCTATGGGCCGGTGAGGTGCCGGCCTCCCCACTGCCGCCCCCGTCCACACGGCGTAATTGCGAGGCGTAATTATGCTCCGCAAATAAGCCGTGTGAACATAAGGGTGTAGTTAAATGCTATGAATGAAGCCTGCAAAACCTTACACTGAAAAAGTCTTTGTGGATACTTCTTGCCGGGCACACTACGCTCCCCAGCAACAAAACCGGTAGGTCTATCAGCAGCAGTATCCACACACATCCGCTATGCAGGTGTACCTGCCTGTATGACACCTGGTACCTGCATACACCTTACATGCCCATAGCTGACGGACCCTATGGCTCTGACCCTAAGATCACATGTGAGTCACTTAGCTCTGGTCTTACTAGGGACAGGAGAGATTGTGCAGGTAGCAGAACTTTCCATGGAGCAGATGATAAACTATAGGAGCAGACTGTAATAAACAATGGAAAATGAAATGTAAAAACCACTATATAACCCTGTGAATTGAAATTGGAAATTCACAGCAGTCTGCTTAAGCAAATAAGAGAACAGAGCGGATTTGAGCGCTCAAGAGGTTTGTAATGTGTCATTGCAGTGGGACTGTGCTGTAGGTGAGATCGTCAGTGGTTTTTTAAAGATAAAATGAGCTTTATTCAGCTGAAATTATTTTGAGTCTCTTGCGGCTCGCATGCTGTGTAACCTTGTAGTTCTTGGCTGGTCAGACCGAGATTCTAGTGAGGAGAGGGAAGGCAGAGCCACTGCAGTTCCTTACGTCTATATCTGCAAGCTGCCATAATTATGCCCTTGCTTTTCATCCACTCAAATACCGTTTCCCATATTGTAGCCTGGCACTGCGTATTATGTGACATTTGCTGAATCATACTTCCTAGGCTCTGGTCTACAATTTAGATCTAAAAGGTTAGATATGAAATTTAAATTAAAAGTCAGTACGGCGAGTCAAAAAGCGCTACCTCAAATTACTTTCCGGGGTTTATGAAAGTTGCAAAGTGGTATATGAAAAACAATAGCAGCGCCCCACCTGCCCACAGGCTCCATTCACTTTTGTAGAGCTGTGCTGTAATACCAGACACAATCCAGGAACAAGTGTGGTTCTGTTTATGGAAGAAAAAGGCATGAGCCATTTAAAGTTTAGGTATAGCTTCTCTTTTGGGAGGCTCCAAGCATTGGACTTTTGATGCCTGCAAAACGCAAGGTGATCGCACCTCACTCATTGCTCTGAGCATGTTCACAATGTAGAGAAAGTGCAGGGCCCGTTGGAGCATATACTGCATTTTACAAGCATTGACCTGAAAGAATGACTGCACTAGAGGTGTGTAATAATTTCTTCGTACAATTTACCTAAAACCTTTTTTAAACAATTTGGTAACAGTAAAGGGGGGGGGACCCGGGCCCACCCCCCCCAAAAAAAAAAGAAATCAGGGATCAAAATTAGTGCAAATAATTTTTTTTTTTTTTTTTTTTTTTTTTTTTTTTTATTTATTATTATTCTTTTTTTTTTTTTTTTTTTTTTTCCATCTTTTTTTTTTTTTTTATTTTTTTTTTTTTTTTTTTTTTTTTAAATTTTTTTTTTTTTTTTTTTTTTCTTTTTTTTTTTTTTAAAAAAAAAATAAAAAAAAAAAAAAAAAAAAAAAAAAAAAAAAAAAAAAAAAAAAAAAAAAAAAAATTTTATCACTAATAAACACTTTACATTATCAACTACTTTTATTTACCCTATTCCCATCCTCAATCATCTTATACTCATATTATCTAAATTATATCTATCATATCTATCTATCATCATATCTATATCTATCTAATATCTATCTATCTTCTCATACTTCTTTATCTCATCTATCTATTATCACTTTCTTATTTGCCTAGATTTGGACATTATGGAATAAAATTCTTTTAGATGTATTTCTCAATTGGGAGTGCCACAATTTTTCTCGATTACTGAATTGGACTTATGACTCTAGGTAAATTTTTTGCTGGCACCTACATATATATTTACGGGTGTTTAAATTGCAACTATTTTCCTTGTTTAATGTGTGTGTGTGTGTATATATATATATCTCACAGAAGTGAGTACACTTCTCCCATTTTTTTAAACATTGTATTATATCTTTTCATGGAACATCACTGAAGTAAGGACACTTTGATACAATATAAGTATTTCAGTGTACGGGCTTGTTAAACAGTGTAAACTTCATGTGTCCTCAAAATAACTCAACACAGTGTCATCAATATGTAAACTGCTGGCAACAAAAGTGAGTACATCCATCGGTGAAAATTAACACATTGTGCCCAAAAAGTTCAATATTTTTTTGGCCACCATTATTTCCAGCATGCCCAAACTCTCTTGGCATGGGGTCCTTGAGCTTTCAGGTTCAGCCACTAAAATTCTCTTCCACTCCATGTTTACATCAGGGTGGTGGATGTCAGAGACTGTGCCCCCCACCTTTCCAAGGAGGTCCCCAAAGACACTCAAAAGAGTTTAGGTCTGGAAATCTTGGCCTCCACTTTTTGCTCATTTCTTTTTCAAGGCAGTGGTTTGTGGAAAGTGTATGGGTTGATATCATGCTGGAAAATTTTCCCACTGGCTCAATTTTTTGAAGGGAGGAAAGCATCACTCTTTAGTTGTCATTGGCATTTCATTTTTCCCCCAATGAAAGTAGCTCCCATAAATGGCACACTCATGCAGCCCAAACCATTACCTTCCCACCACCATGGGTGACTGTAGGGATGGCACATTTCTTTGTATTCCTCACCTGGTTGCCGCCACACATGCTTGACACCAATAGGAACCAAATAAGTTTATCTTGGTCTTATCAGGACACATGCCATGGTTCCAGTAATCCATGTCCTTAGTCTGCTTGTCTTCAGCAAACTGTTTGTGGGCTGTTGTGCATCATCTTTAGAAGAGGATGACAGTCATGCAGACCAATTTTGATACAGTGTGCGGATTATGGTCTGAGTACTGACAGGCTGACTCCCACCCCTTTAACCTCTGGAGCAAGCCTGGCAGCACTCATCTCTGGATATGATGCTGAGCATGTGCTCTCCACTCCTTTGGTTGACCATGGCGATGCCTGTTCTTAGTGCAACCTGTCTTGTTAAACCACTGTATGATCTTGGCCTCCGTGCTGCAGCTCAGTGTCAGGGTGTTGGCAATCTTCTTATAGCCTAGACCATCTTTATGCAGAGCAACAATTCTTTTTGCCATTTATATGGTTGAGTTGAGATAGTTATTACTTTTATACAATTTCGAAACAGAGGCCTATAGTTTGTAAATAAACTATGATATATTTCCAAATATCACATAAACTCGTACTGTTGATCACTCTTTGCCAAAATGCCCTTACCTTCTCCCCCACTATTCTCCAACTAGTATCCCTTTGAAGTGAGAGGACCTTGCTCTATGGCACTGTTTAGTTGATTTATGCACTTTTTTTCCAAACCATATTTTAGAAAGTATCCCCATAGTTTTGGGGCATAAACTGTTTTGAATGTTTATATGAGGGTTTTATTATGGCTCTCAGTTTATGATCTTTTTTGCCACTATTAAGAACTTGTGACTGTCGTAGCAGCTAAGGGCTTAGATGTGGCTTTGGATGAAGCACAGAAGCCACCGGCCTACATTGTATTTGTTTATTCTCATTCTAGTTTTAGAATTCAGGTCTCTCTTTAGCCGCAGAAATAGTTACACCCGCCAGCATTAAAAAATGAGCTGCAAATCAGATCATTAAGAAAATTGTATGAAATGGTAATGAGTTGGTTTTTTAACACATTCAAATCTTTCCCCCGCCTCATTTTTTTCGAACCTAATTATTTTTTTAAGCTGTAAATTTAATCATGATATGTTGTTAACTTTTTCTTTTTTGCCCCAAGGGGTATGGTTTTGGGTTTGCAAAACCCTAGCTTATTTAAAAAAGGAAAAATTTAATGTAACCCCCCCCTGTACCGTGAGCAGATACCCTCCTCCTCCCCAAGTCTTATACTTACAACTTTCACTAGTCCAGGACAAAAGCAACTTCTGTTACTGGTGAATTGCTTTGGGGCTGGAAATTACTACAATTAACACGTTTTAAAGTTTTATTAGTATTAAAGTGTAATCATCCAAAAAAGACAGACAGAAAGGGATCCTCAACAAGGGGAAGGGTTGAGTTTATAAAACGATATGGCAAGTGACTTGCCACAAGAATGCTTTCAGCATGAATGGATGGGTAATAAATGGCATTATGCCAGGATTTATTAGGAAAGAAGGGAATCAAGACTAAAGTTTTCCATTGTAAACAGAATGTGGTATGTCATTTAGCTGAATGCCATGGTTCTTGCTTCTCTCGACCCCGGTGATCAGCTATTGTCTTTGGGGAAAACCGTGGCCAAATACAGAGGATGCTGCATGGAAAATGCAATGGTACTTGATAGATATTCAAAATTATGGATGTCCATGTAATAGACATACATAGTTCGTTTACAGAGTCGCTCTCCATTCTGGCTCGTTGGTGGGGGAACCCAGTCTATGACATACTTATGCCTTTTTCCCTGAAAATAAGACATCCCCCGAATATAACCCCCAATACAATTTTTTTCAAGCTTTAAAAAAAATAAGGCCCCCCCCGAAAAAAGGGCCTAGCGGGAGTCATTTATAACCGCATCCCCCCCCGCCATACATTGCAATTATTTAATAGGTCTTTCCTGTTTGGGAGGGTACCTGGACAAGAAATATCATTTAGAAAATGCTATTGCTAGACATGAGAGATTGGGGGCCAATGATTCAAAAGAAATGGGTCAGAAAAATTCACCATTCGGCTGGAGAGTTACTGATCTCCAGAAGATGATGCATACGTTTTAATAAAATTGCTTTTTGTTCATTAAAAAAACCCTCGTAAATGTACCAAGATTTTTTACATGGGAAAAATCACAAGCATTTTTAAAGGGAAATCGATTTGCCCGTTTTTTCGATGTTTTTTATATACAGATATTAATAAATTTGATTTTTTTTTTCAACAATAAATGGAAATCTGTTCATGGAAAAAAAACCCCCAAAAATAAGACCTAGCCCTTTTTGGAGCAAAAATTTTTGTCAGACCTGTCTTTTTCAGGGAAAAAGGGGGGAGACAAAGCCTTAAAACATTTTTTCTGTATTATAACAAACCTTGAAAGAGAATTTTGAATTATTAGACAAGTGCCCACTTCCCTATCCTGTTTGAGTTATCCTGCATTGTGGGCCAGAGAGGAATGCAGCTACTAAAGCTTTATGTCTATGCAATACATTGACAACCTGATGACTTGAGTTTTTTCCGAAAAGGGGGCAGTTTAAGGTATTTCACACATGTAAATTTTTTTCGCGCATTTCATTGCGTATTTGCGCTCTAATACTGGGGAGATTCGTGCCGAAATTACGGTAATCCATAGCTCTCATAGAGAACTATGGATTATGACTCGTCCCCCCGCGCATACAATATGATCGTATTGTACGCGCGGGGAGATAAGTGACATGTCAATTATTTGCGGTGAATACGCGCCGCGAGTAATTAATGTCAATGTGGCTGGCGGGATTGCCTCCCCCCCCTCCCCCCCCGCACCATGGGAGTACACGCGTATTAACGCGAGTTCCCGAAACACACGATGACCCTAAGAATTCAACACCTGCTTGAACAGGTCCCTATTGGGTTGGACAATGGTTTGACTGAACTTCAGATTTCAAATTTCAGGTTTATGGTGTCCAGATCCTGAATTTTGTCTCTAAACCAATCCCTAACTATAACCCCAACCCTAATATTTTTTATAGAATGTGTTAAACAGAAGTGATGTTGGAACAAAAGTGACGCCACACCAAGATTGATGCAGAACAGTAAGTTAACCCCTCGGGGGACTTGCACAAAAACTGTCTAGCTCTAAGATTGTCTTTGTTGCCCATAGCAACCAATCAGAGCTCCCCTTTTATTTTTTCAGAGCACTACGGTATATGAAAGGGGAGCTCTCATTGGTTGCTATGGGCAAGAAAGAAAGTCTTAGATCTAGACAGTTTTTATACATGAGGCCCTACTAGTCTTTAAAAAAAAGCCATAACCCTAATCCTACTTTAGGGTGAGGGTTGATTTGTTGGTGATTTTCACCAAAATTCATTTTGAGACCCGAATCAGAAGTGCAACACTAATCCACATATCACAACTGATGACTGTAATATGGTATAATTTTGAAAGGGATTGTCAAAAGGAAAAGAAATGTAATTCTTAAACATAGTGTACTACAGACTATTTATGTGGGTTATTTCCCTTTATTTCAACTAAAAAATGAAATGCATGTGAAATGCAGTCAGCATGCATCATCTGCAATGATCTGCACGTTGTAGATCCAATACATATGAAGATCAAGTTTTGGAACATATCAGATGAATGGCCATCCATGCAAGGCATAGATGGGCCAGATCTTATAGACTGATTCTCCATTCTAGGCCAAGTTGACAGCCTCGATTATTATGTCCATATGTCTATAACTGATATCAAATTATAGGAAGTGTTGACTGCAATCATCGCAAAAATGATGCAACCACATGAACCAGCATTAAAGGGGCAACTCAATTTTCACATGGGCGATATGTGTTTTGGCTTTCAAAATTCTTTAAATTAACTGCAATAATAAAAAAAAATTATCTTACATTTGTATGAAGACCTCAGATTCCTCATTGTGATAAATATGCAATAAAAGGAAACAATTAGAAGGGGGCAAATACTTTTATACTTTTATAAAGCAATGTAGTTAGCAATTTGCAGCAATGAATCTTGCTAATAATATTGGAGATAATAAGAAGTGGAAGTCACATAGCTAGAGATTAGAATGATTCTTAAGTGCCTCATTTTACATATTTTTGGGCACCGCAATAATAGAAATAATTTTCCTGGAATTGAGATAATAAAGAAACTTAGACTTAAATATAAAATATGTAAAAAAAAATCAAAACCATCTACTCCAATGACCTCAACAGAAGACGCCTGAAGACACACCAGTGTTTCCCAGCATATCATATCTCCTGATACTATAGTAATTATTTGGATGACCACTCTTGGGAGATGTAACAATGGTATTGAATTTTCCACAATTTTGCCGTAGTCTGTCTAGCCGTTAGATGATGGGGTAATAATTTTCTAAATCGTTTTAACTTCTCTGTGAATTTCCATTTTATTTGATACTGCTTGAAAACTCATAAAATGTAGATTTTGACACATGGTTAAAGATGGTGCAGTGTTGAATAGTATAATAGAGAAGAGTATACAATATTGCACTATACTGTACCTACAACTATATACATAGCTATAGGGATTTCAGAGGTAGCAGCACTACCCATTCTCTGGTGTCTTCAGAAGTCCAAAGGCCCTATCTGCCATATCACAATACACCAGTATTATAAATGGTACATGGTAGGTATCTGTTACAAATAGTGCATTGGGCCACCATAAACTTTCAGTTATGTCTATCATATATCTTCTATACTATTCAACTCTGCTGGACAGGCCACTACATCTTAATGCCCAACATTCATCTCCCCAAACAAATACTTTAATTGAAATTCAGCTGAGCCCAGAGAATCCGGGGGGACCGGATGGAGCAATTCAAAGTCCATCAAGACCTATCTTTCAAAAGGCCACATTGATGTTGCTAATTGGCCAAAGATTGTCCCTTATGGTTTCTTCAATGAGGTAGACAAAAGACCAGGACTAAAGAAGAGGGAGAAGAACCCAAATCTAAAAAAGCAACTCCCAAAAAGAACTTCTTGCTCCCACTAACTGGAGATCCATGGCTCGAGAATTGGACTCCTCTACCATCTTAGAACCGTAAGTAATTTAGATGGGCACCATTCTCTCTTTAAGAGTCCGTCAAGGATATGAACCTATCCACCTTGCCCCAAGAAAGTAAGATTTTTACGCAATAATAAAAGGGATTCAAGATGGGTCTGGTACCTGGCTTCATAGATATAATATAACAGTTTATAGTTGCTAGAGATAGATAACTGGAGATGGGTCAATAATCTAGGATGTATTTTGATTGATGTACTTGGAGTTAGATAGGAATGTTTTACGCATAATATAAGGCAATTGGTAACAGCCTTAGAGATGTTTTTGCCTTAGGATTTTAGATTATACTACAGCATGATGACATATACTACAGCATAGGTACATACCCCCTTGGGTGGATGTATCACAGGTTACAAACTTAATCAAGTTCTGGGTGTACAATTTGCTTGAGGCAGAAAGTAACACTAATAATAATAATAATAATAATAATAATAATAATAATAATCTTTATTTATATAGCACCAACATATTCCGCAGCACTTTACAATATAGAGGGTATAAGCACAGACAAACCAGTCATTACACTATAAAAAAGCTACTTACAAATGAGACACGAGGTGGGAGGGCCCTGCTCGCAAGAGCTTACAATCTATTAGGGTGTATGGGTGAAACAAAGGGTGACAAGTGCTTGGTTTACAATGGTCCAGCCATGTTACATAAATATGGGGTAATATACATAAAAAAGTGGATGAACCATCCCAACCATACATCTATATACAGGTAAGTGCCTGTGGGTGCCAAAGTGCAGGAAGTGACGAATGTGTGACAGAATTTGGGGGGTTAACTTAGTATGTCTCATTTAACTATTTCCACCTGTACCCACTACTCATCCACAAAATGGATGTTAGCAAGAAGTAGGGGACAAATAAAAGAGTGTATGACTGCAAGATCAGATTACATAGGATGTATTTGTAGTCTGTCACCATGGAGACACATAGATCAGGAGCTGTAGATACAAAGCTGGGTGAGATTTTTTTAATCAAAACTATTTGCAAAATTACTTAAACGGGTTTTGCCACGATCTAATGTTGACGTGGGATTCTCCAAAATGGGTATTTAATCACTTTGCTAAATATATGTCATCAAAAAAAGTGAAGCCTCTGAGAGCTACAGCCTGACTGTTTCCTGACAGTTTACATTAGACATGACCAGGAGCTGACAGAAGCTGATCTGGGTTGCTTGCACTTCTTATCTGATGGCAGGGAACATGAAGGAGCTTTGAAGGGACTGGGGAGAAAGATTCTGTGTCTTTTGTATAGAGAATCCACTGGTTGTAATGTAATTATCTGAGTAAACATGAAGACTCTCCCTGGCTCTCTGCTCAGCCCCCTCCCTCTCTCCCTGCAGCCTTGGTGAAGGAATGAAAGAAGACTTCCTGCTGAGCTTATCTTCTCTCCTGAGCAAATAAGAGGGAGAAATAAAACACATATAGCTGGTGCATAATACAGTTCTCCTCTGTGGATTAGCAAAACAATGTTTGCTCAACTACAGAGACTGAATATCAGGAACGTGCATGGGAGGTGGAGTGATGACATCACAGAGGAGGTACTTGCTTTTGTTAAACACAGAAACACCACGCCCCTTTTTCAAGCCTTAAGAGGGGAGTATCAGCCTGTTAGGTGAGGAACTCACTTCTTGGCAAAACCCCTTTAATGTTATTCTTTCGGTGCATTTCAGCACTACAAACAGTTAATTCAAACATCTAAAATACTGTATTTATTTTATGTCGTCTTTTTCATCAGTTTTTCAAGGGTTTTTCTTAAGTGAGATCATCTCATTGTAAAATGTTTGCTATCATTTGAATATGAGAGACACCGTGCAGATGTAAGTATGTGGACCCCGGCACTGGGATAATACTAGAGGGGGAGTTTAATGAATTTCTCAGCATGTGTTAATTGAAAAGCTGAGATCTTGTAATGTTATGAAACTTCCCACCACAAAATTGCAACCTATTAGAAAAATGATCCTCTCTTTGATCTCCCTCAATAGCAAGTGCTAACTTGACCCTATTCCTAAAGGCAGCCATATTCTGGAGACTTTGAGGCCATTGATACGTTCAGAAATGTTTTGGAAAGTAAGCTTCCCATGGGTTCAGGCAGAGCTTTGCAAGTTGTAAAAGAAACATTGTAGCAGACCATGGATTTTTTGGATGTCTTCAACTGGGAACGAAGATTCAGAAGAAGCTGAAATTGTTCACAGTTGAGGAATTTGTATCGATAATGTAATTAAATATAACTTAATAAATGCTCATGTTAATCAGCAAGTAAAAAGTCCTCTTACACCGAAATGTAATAATGTATTAACCCGTAGCTGTTTCTCTCTTCTTGTGCACCTTACTGGGTCAAAACTGGGTCTGCTGACGTCATGGATGCGGGTTATAAAAATAAGTGTTGGAATTTAGGATATTGGACTGGCAGTCAAGGAGCCTCCACATCTCATTTTTGACTCCATTGGCATACCATCGGCATATCGGCATACCATCAAAAACAGTTCCCCCAGACATAGCCTGACAGAGCCATAGGGAATAACATTGCAAATATAGCATAATATTTGCAGAATGTACATGCTTTCCGTGTTGGGCACAAAAGCATGCTAGACTACATTTGCTCTATTATTCTTCTTGGCCTCACCATGGTATACATCAGGGAACTGTTTTTCACATTATCACGACAGATACTATGTACGGAATCAAAAAGGAGATGTGAACGGCCCCTAATTCCCAATCAAGAAGCTGTAGTCATGTACCTAAGTACTTCTGGTCTGCTCTAAGGTCCCTAAATGGTGCTAATTTGCTTGAAGCATTATAGTATTGGAAAATGGTGGAGGTGCTGGCTCGCCTTTACCTGAGTAAAAGATTAAATGAAATGCATAACCCTTTGCTGGAAAAGCCTAGCCATGGCAGTGTGGCACGTTAGTGCTCTCCAGCACCCATGGGATCCACGGGAGTTTTAAAGGTAACTCAGATGGGTTGTTCCATGAAGATAATCTCGTTCTTTATATCTTCGTAGGGTGTATGTATATAACACAGGAAGATTCTCAGCTTAGGATCCCTCCCTGGAGGTCAAGTGAAGAGGTGCTAAGAATAAGCTATGTATGGCCTAGGCAGTGTACAGATGTAGCAAAGCTTAAAGTGGTGTTCTCACCATGCTGTCTCACAGAGCCTGCTCTTCACTGCCAGCTTTAGGCTCCCACTTCCTGTTCAGGCTGTAGGTGGTTCTATAGCAGTGATTGACATTTCAGCTCTTCTACTCCTAGTTGAGCCTTTTAGGGACATTGGTGATGAAAGGGTCTAAACAGCAGGACAGCAGGCCAAAGAGCTCTAAAGGGTTAAAGTTTGTCAGAAAGAGACATAAACAAGCCCCTGTGCCACTGATTGAACTACCGCTGTAGCAGCTACGGCGCCCGCCGCCACAGGGGGCCCTCTGTCCAGAGCATTCAGAGACAGGTCCCAGTGATTGGCAGCAAATGTCCTTGAATCCCAAGACTGTGCGGTCTAATTAATTATTTGCATGTTCACTTAAAGCCCTTAGCAGTGCCTTAGACCTACCAGGCTATGCCATGCATCATGGCGTAGGCAGTGTGATGACATCACAACATCGTGCCGCCTATGGTGGGCTTCATTTAGAAAAAATGGCCTGCCTCTTGTCGGAGAAATAGGGAGAGATGAGTTTAATTTTTTTTCTTTATCACAAATGTAGCCCAACCTAGCTGGGGCCTATCTATTTATCTAGCTGGGGCCTATTGATCTAGCTGGGGCCTATCTACCTCCCTATCAGCTACTTACCCACTTGTGCCATATATACGTACCTAACTGGGGAAGACCTGCCGCCTATCTACTTACCTGGAGCCTGTCTACCTACCTATCTTGGACCATCTACCTACCTTACCTGGGCCTACCTATTGCCCAGGTACCTGGATAATATCTACCTACCTAACTTGGGCCTAACTACCACCTACATACCTGTGGCCTATATACCTACCTGGGCCTATCAACCACCTATCTACCTATCTGGAGCCTATCTACCTACTTACCTGTCCTAACTTCCTGAGGCCTATAAAGCTTCCTACAGTACATGGAGCCTAACAATCTACCTACCGGGGGACTACCAACCTAGCTACCAAGGGCCTACAAACCTACCTACCTGTGGCCTACCAACCTACCAGGAGCCTACTAACTTCTCCTCCTGAGGCCTACAAACCTACCTACTGGGGCCTACCTACAAACCTGGGGAATACTAATTTACTTACCTAGGTACTACCTACCTACCTTGAGCCTTCCAACCTACCTAACTAAGATCTACCTACCTACCTACTTGGGGCTTGCCTGCCTACCTAGCTACCTGGGGCCTGAAAACATACCTACATGGGCCTTACCACCCTACCTGGGACCTACCAAGCTACCTACCTGGAGCCAACCAACCTAAGGCCTATCTACTTACCTACCTGGAGCCTACCAACCTACCTTTGGCCTACTAACCTATCTAATGGGGGTCTACCTACCTACCTAGGGCCTTTCCTGTTTATCTAACTACTTGAGGCTCTGTTACCTACCTATCTGAAGCCCCTAACAACCTACCTGATAATATGATTCTGAGGGGTACAGGTTAAAGCTGTAACAAAATCTTCAGGGGTTTAGTCCCCTGTACCTCCCAACCCATCTAGAAGACTGTGCATCGAAGTTATGGCCTGTACCCACTCTTCCACCTGTGGGAAGTTTGTACAGAGGTGGGGGACAGTGAGGTAGGTTCTGGATTCTTAGATTTTTCTGTGCAAATTCTGGAGGGACGAGTGATGGCTGAGAAAGGGAAAGTGAATGACTCATCACAGAAAACATCACTTGTGAGTGACTTGATGTAACTGTGCTGTAATCACTTACACATCTGCAGAGCTTGTGTACAGTTGGTAATTACCACTATATGGGCACTGTTTTGTGGTAACATATAGTCTGTGGAGCCAGTGTATTCTGGCATTAACCACTATATGATCATTGTATGGTGGTAACGTACAGTCTGCATATCATGTGTACACTGGAATTTACCACTATATGGTCACTGTATGGTGGTAATATACAGTCTGCAGAGTCTGTGTACACTGGTAATTAGCACTAGATGGTCACTGTATGGAAGTAATGTTGGTCTTTGTATATGGATTTTTATTCAGTAATGGTATAATTCAGTCACTATGTGGTGGTAATTTGTGGTCATGTTCCGGTGGTATAATCAGGTCCATATGTAGTAGCGTTATTGGTAATGCTGGTCTTGGTATAGTAGGATTTGTTTGATAGCAGTATGATGGTGATATGTGTGGTGAGGTATTTGCTCCTTGTATTATCTAGGAACTGCATGACCATTATTAAGAGGCACCGCTAAATGTTCGTGGTTGGGGGGGAAGAGCTGACTGAGGGGCGGGCTCCATTTAAAAGTTTGCTTTGGTTCCCATCCTTCTCTAGTTACTTCCTGGCCCTGTGCTGCTGATAAGAAACAGCAGCGAGTGATGTCACTATCCCAACCAGCGCTCTAGAGCTTTTTAGAGCACAGAGAGGTGGTTGGTAACTTAGGGAAGCTTGTGTACACAAGCAGGAGATGAGAACTTCTCTAATTGAAGGGGATCAAAATCAGAACAGCAATGCATTTGCTGATCATCATTATATACCTTTGACAACTTTCTGAAAGCTTATCAATGAAATGGGTATACTCCTATAATGTAACAATTTATGCACAATGATGATGTGGCACAGAGAGTTATTCCAACCTTTTCAATGCCTTTCAGTGGCTTTCCTTTTGATCTAAGATCAGATATCATGGTACAGTAAGTTATCACTGCCAAAAAAAACCTTTGTTACAACCAGAGGCGTAACTTCAAGCTCTTGGGCCCTGGTGCAAAAAGTGAAATGGGGCCCCCCAGCTCCCATGCACCATCTGCAATACTGGTGTTTTCTTATGTGGCATTAGAGCTTTTGGGCCCCCTCAGGCTGCAGGGCCCGGTAGCGACTGCTACCGCTGCACCCCCTGTAGCTACGCCCCTAGTTACAACTGTATGCTTTACATGGCTGGCCATTCCTTTGAATGGTTGTTACGTAATACGACATTCTCCCTGCAGTGACCACTGTAAAGAGAAGGGATTCACTGATTGCTTGATGGTACAACCTCATTAACACCATAAAGAAGGGAATTTTATTTTATCATTTTCATTGTTTTCTCCCTCGTTTTCCTATAGCCATTGGTGTGTTTTGGTTGGTTTTTTTTCAGGGTAGCTGCTGTAGTTTTCATTGCTACCATTTTTAGGTACACACAACTTTTGGGGTAACATTGCTATAAACTTTTGGGGTCAATTTTTCTTATCACTTTTATTACCATTTTGTGGATAAAAAGTGGCAATTCTGGCGCTGGATATTTTTTGTTTTTCTGTTTTTGCCATGTAGAATAAATAATGTGCCACATGTATGAAACTGTTTAGGTTTAAAACTCACTCTTTTGCCCATGGTAACCTATAGTCAAAAAAGTGCGTTTTAGACCTAAACGGGTTCATACATGTGGCCCTATGTGATATTTTAATAGAAAGGAACAGAAAAGAATACATTTAGGAAAATATGATGACGGAGGGAGGTCGCCACATCTGTCTAACTCAGAGTTATATCCTGGACACTGCTGGCAGGTGTTAGCTTTATCACACAGCCTCCACTGCACATGTGGAGCAGACTCTGTTCCTGAGCCTGTGACATACTCTACCTGCACCAGGGCTTCCATCAGGGCAGTTTTGGCAGTACTGTATCCAGGGGCCCTGATCCATTTTTTTTCTAAAAATGAGGCCTGCTGAAATAGTGCAAGAGAGGAATTGTTGATGGGCATAGAGTCCAGGTGCTTTGGCTGTGTGGTGCCCAAAAAAATACTGATTACACACAATGTACATATCACGTGAACGATAAAGGTTCATTGCTTACATCCTGGATGAACAGACTGGACACCGGGATAGAATTGGAGCGTCTGGGAAGTAAGTATGAGTCTTATCTTCTTATCTTCTAAATTCTAGAACACCCCTTTGATGGTGTCTGGAGGACTAGTTTTCACATTAGCATAGGATTCACCAATTCTTGTCATTGCTACCTCCCCCAGAGCCAACTTAACAGCATTATGGGCCCCCAGGCATAGCACTGTAGTGGGCCCTGTCCAAATACATGACATCACACTAAGCCATGCCTCTTGCCAAGCACACTCATATTATCACACCACTTACTGTATGTCTGGACACTTGCAGCCTGCAGCCTACAAGACTAATTGGTAGGGCAGGGAACCTTTGGCTCCCTTCTCCAACATGGTTTTTAACTGTTTGCACATCCTAAAAACACACAAACAGTTAAATAAGCTAAGCCTACCAAGGGATCCAGGGTATGTTTTTCGTATTCCTGGGATATACATATACCACCTAGTTCCCCCATACTTGTGGGGCCCTGGGCAACTGCCTAGAGTGCCCAATTGAAAAGATGGCCCTGACCTCCTCTGGTTCATTTTGACAGTGAGCTGCTTCACTGTAGTGTGTCAGTCTGCTCTCATGTACCTTTGTATCCAACATTCACCTCTCACATTAATGGCGTGGTGCTCAGCAGTTTCCATGTCGCTATTCACAATAGTGCCGTTTGTCCACTATCGAAACACTTTTACCACAGCAGCATGAACAGTTCACAAATTGCGCAGTTTAAGAAAGACAACACCCTTGACCGGAAAACCAAAAATCATCTCTTTTAGCAAAGCTGATAAATCGCCTCTTTTAGGCATGACAGCAATGAGGAATATGTGTGTAGACAGCCCATCACACATCTTTTACACCCACCGAGCCATCTCACCACACCTGATTTGCTTTATAAGCTACATGCCGTCAACCTTGAATGTAGGAAACGGTAGTAATAATGTGACCTGACTGTATAATATAATATATATATATAAATATAGTATTATATATATATATATATATATATATATATATATATATATATAATATATATATATATATATAATATATAATATATATATATATATATATATTTTCCCTTGGCCAGGACAGATCTTGGAGTCTTTCCTGTGACAACCCATTTAACTCGGTCTACCAGGGGAATACTGAGTGGAATTTCATTTCCACAATATTTGTTCCAAAATTTTCTATTTGGTACTAAAAATAAAATCTAAAATAACGAGATCACAGGACATAGAAAACAAAACATGGAACAGAAGAACAGAGGGAATAATTGTCACCATAAACTGCATCTTGCTGCCTAGTAAGCAGATGATCAGATTTCAAAACCACCGCAGGAGTTTCCAGCTGACCACAATCTGGCAGAACGTATCGAGAGGATCTACCGAAGAAAAACATGCATGGGGACATGATCTTCCAATTTCTCTGAGGCTGCAGAAACATGGCTACTGCAAGTGGGTATTAGAATTGCTGAAACTAGAACCAGATACAACACTGCATGTAAATCTACACTAATAAGAATATAGTATACAGAGCTCGAGATTTTAATTACTGTTTATATAATTAGTAATTGTATAACAAACACATCCTGATAACATTAGTGATTATACTGAACTGTGCCACACATGTATGCATCCCTCTGACCTGCCATTCACATTTAACTACTAGAGGAAAATGTTTTAGAGCAGACATGAAGGAGGTGAGTATGAGGAGCGGTATTATGGGGCTGGCATTGCTTAGGAGGCTTTATGACTGGTAATATACTTTGGCTAACATTGCATTGTTAGGAGCGTTAGAAATATTTTATAGAGACAATGAATACTAATGTGTAAAATCTGCTACTGTTACATGAGGTTTTTTCTTACTGTGTTTTCCAATTCTGTGCTTGAAAAAAATGCAGCATCATCAGATTTTCTTTAGATTATCAAATGGTTTAAGGTAAGTACATTCAAAAGATAAACTAACTGAGATATTTAAATTAATAGATCACGGACAGATGAAAGGATGGATGAATATATATATAATATATATATATAATTATATATATATAAATATATATTAAAAAATAATTATATATAATAATATATTAAATATATATAATATATATATATAATAATAAATATAATATTGATGTATCTATCTCTCTAGATAGATAGATAGATAGATAGATAGATAGATACTTACACATATCATATGTATCTAAAATCTATCTATTCATCCATCCTTTCATCTGTCGGTGATCTATTAATTTAAATACTGTCATGATGTGCTCCATGGTTTCTGCTTGGGACCACAGATGAACTCATGTGCTCTCTCATGTACTCCCTGGCCTGGCTCCAAGTCATCTCTCACGCTGACCCAGAAGATCCACTACCTAAGTTCTTCACAGCTATAAGGATATTGCACTAGACTGAGAAGATTAAGGAATAGGGGATTTATTAAACATAAATCAATAACATGGGCAACGCATTTTACACACTAGGTATCTGACAAAAGGCAGAGTGCGTGAAATGCGCTGTCCATGATATTGATTTATGTTTCATAAATCCCCTGTTCCTTAATCTTCTCAGTCTAGTGCCATATCATTATAGCTTGTTACCACTCCTTTCCATGAGAAGTTGCTTTTTATTAACGTGTATATTCCTAATTTCATTTGCAACAGAGCCAAGAAAGTGAGGCAGCTGCCGAAACTGACTTTGTGATAAGTCTTTGGAGAGTTGCACCTGTGTAATTGCAAAATGTATTACTAAAAATAAGGATATTACTGTTCAGAGATCATGCACTGAGAGCTCACATAGCTTTTTAATTTTCCTCAAAGTTTTGGAACTGTTCATCTATCAAGAATGGTTAACAAACATAAATGATAGAAACCAGCAAAGTGTGTAGTACTGCTTACCGTGATGGTAACCATTAGGCTTCTGTGCCTCTGTGGGAGAAAGGAAACATGATATACTTCTGTTTGCTACAATCCCTGTTACTGGTCAATTGGATAGATGGATAGATAGATAGATAGATAGATAGATAGATAGATAGATAGAAGGCTCATTTTGAGCTGAAACGTCGCCACTGGCCATGAAATAAAGCACTGTTTTTCATTTTTCACCAATTGTGAGTGCAGCGGAGCTTCCTTTTTTAGATAGATAGATAAAAACTGCTAAAACTACTCATTAAATATACTGGAAAAATACTGTTTTTGAAAACTGTACCTCGTCAGTTTCTACGCAATTAGGAGTATAGAAAATGACAAAGAAATTTCTCAGTAATGAGCTGAATATGACCTAATAGCTGTGCAGTAAGGTGGTCCCCTGTAGCCCATGCAATACTAGCTTCTTTTTTTCCCACTGGGAGAAGCCTCCGGTTGGCACCTGGATTCTTTGCACCAAGGTCAAGGCTAGAAGTGACTCTTTGTAATGAGAAGTCACATCATTAACTCAGAGAGGTCACAGGCCAACAAGCTCGTCTTACTAACTCTCCCTAGTGAGCAATTAATTGATTGCAAAAAGCAAAACATAGACCATCATATTTCTCCCATAGTCGCAACAATGACAACACAAACAATGTCCTCACAGGGTCCTCTGATGCAAGCGGCAAATCAGCAAAATGTTACTTCTCCTGTTTTTCTCTTCTATGATTTTTACAAATGTGTCCCTGAAACTTAAGAATTCAAATGTGGTAATTCTTTAATGCTTTTATATCAGTAAAATTATTCTATGTTCACACGGGGTAATTTCGGTGCGCATTTCGCGGCGAATTTTTTGCTCTAATACGGGCGAGATGCGCGCCGAAATTACACTAATCCATAGTTCTCACGCCTCCTCTCCCTGCTCGTACAATACGATCGTATTGTACGAGCGGGGAGATAAGTGACTTTTCAATTACTTGAGGCGAATACGCAGTACATCGTGTGAACATACCCTTAGGGCTTGTTCACACGATGCTTTTGTGATCCGTTTTACGGATCCAACAATGTTCAGTATGATTTACATTGCTTTCAGTGACAAAAGCGCATCGCTGTTCTCACAAGAGAATGCCGATGCGCTTTTGGAAGCTTTCCTCTGCTGCGTTTTGCGGATCCGTCTTTAGAAATGACATGTAATTTCTTGTTGCATTTTACGCAACAGAAGTCCCCATAGGAAACAATGGGATCTGCTTTTGGGATGTGGAAAGCGGATCCCAAAGCGCAACAGAGAGTTGTGATCAGCTTTAACATGCTGAAAGCGCACTGGGGATCGGAGGTGCGGGGATCGGAGGTGCGGGGATTGCAGGTGAGCGTGGCTGCTGGATTGGATGTGTTCCTGCGCACGGCTGTGCCGAGCTGACTGTGTTCCTGCGCTCGGCTGTGCCGAGCTGACTGTGCTCCGCTGGGGGAGGCAGAGGAGGGGAAGAGAGAGAGAGAAATATCAAAATGCATCCGGAAAACGCATGAGACAAGCATAGGAAATGGATCCAAAAAACCATAACCTGTTGCGTTTTTCGGATCCGCTTTTCGGATGCAGTTTTCAGTGGTAAAAAAACGGATCCGTAAAACGGTTCGAAAACGTCATGTGAACAAGCCCTTACTCTTGTTATTGTAACTAATTTCCTGACACTTGTGTCAACTTAATGATATAGCAGAGAATATTTTGGCAATGCAGCAGAGTATATAATTTGCCATTAGTAAAATTGGAAAATTGCAATGTGCTATCAATGGCAGAGGAGTAGTTTCAGGCACCAGGGCAAAGTCACTTGTAAAGATCCCATTCCATAGGATCTATATTAGAGGTGTACCTAGTACTCACAAGGCCCCATAGCAAAGCATTGACTGGTTTCAGGACAGGAATTCAGAACATGAAAAGTTCATATTGATTTTATTTTTTAACGCTTCATTTTCCACTAAAATTACAATGGTATTGCTGAATATACCCACAATATAGCGACCAGTATAACCACCATCCAGTGATCAAATAATGAAGATGCCAGTTCTATACAGGCAAAGTAGAGACCATACAGACTTCTTCTCCCCACGACTTGTAACTGCTCCCCATGCCACTCTCTCACTCCCACAGACTGTTCCCCATGCCCCCCCAATGTTGCACAGATTGCTCCTTATGCCTCCAGCTCACTCACAGACTGCTACCATGGTCTATCCTTTCTCACAGACTGGATCCGATGCCCTCTCTATAACACAGATTGCTTAAAGGGATTCTCCGGGAAAAGAAGAAAAAAAAAACATATAAACTATGGGCCACATGTTTGAAACTGTTTAGGTCTAAATAGGTTTAGTAACCTATGGGCAAAAAAGTGCGTTTTAGACTTAATGAGGTTCATACATGTGGCCCTACATGTCAAAATGAAATAATTACTAAATAACTTTAATTAGAAAAGTCTGCTCGTTTTGTCAAGAAGATAATCACCATAACTGAAGAAAATGGCCGCCAGGCTTCTTCCTCAGCAGAAACCCTTCCTGGAATGCAGAGTAAAACAGGAAGTCATAGGAGCAGTAAGATGACAGTAAGAGGGCAGCCATAAAAGCCTTCATTAGTTTTCTAGTTGCCATAGCAACTGCTTGGCACCCCACTGTTCCTTATTCATCTAGATGCCACAGCCGTAATCGCCACAGTGTACATGTGTTTAAACAGCAGAGATCAGAGCCAACTCCCATCCCTGCTGTTGCCAACAGGTGTCAGATGTATCTTACAGCCAGCACCTGCCGTGTAGTAAGTGAGTCTTCCCCATACTCCCTTAGCTCCGCCATGATTTACCGGTACGTCATTGTGTGCTAAGGGGTTAATGGAAGAGGTCCTGGAGTCACTGAGTAGCAGACAAAATTTTTAAGCAGCATGGCCTCACTGCCAAAGGAACAGTGCTACATGTCTGCTTCGCGAGGTGATGGCCCTGGTCAATTGCCCAGTTTATTCCCCTCCAACACCAGTCTGCTTTTCCCTATAAAACACACAATAGATTTTTTTCAAAAGGCGGGTGGATCTGCACATGGAATAACCCCAATTTAAATTAATGGAGATTTATCCATACACAATCTGCTTTAATTGTGAACATGAAGTGATATTAAAATTTACAGCATGTTCATTATACCACATGAATATTTTCCAAGGATAAAATGCACTATATACATACACTGATGGGAATCAGAGTCACAATTTCCCCCTAAATTCTGACAGATCCATTAATATTTGAACATAGCCTAATTTGCTGTGTCCTATAGCAGGCCACAGCAGCAAGATTTTTGCCATAACAAGGATTAGTACAACAACTGAACCACATTTAAAGGTGTATTCTCACCACGCAGTTTCACAGAACCTGCTCTTCACAGTCAGCTTCAGACTCAGTCATTGACCTATCAGTTCTGCTATTCCTAGCTGATCCTGTTAGAGGGACATTGCCTAAAGAATGTTTTAAACATTAGGGCAGAAGGTAACAGAGCTCGAAAGTTCGTCAGAAACATAGATAAACAGCCTTATGTTCTGCTGATAAGACACGTCAGGGAGTGAAGTCACTATGGTCAGCCACGACAGTTGAAGCAATAAGAGCAGAGAGAGATGGTAATCCAAGGGAAGGCAGGTGATCAGATCTGCTCTAGCTCTGAAACCAAGTGAAATCAGAACAGCAATGAATTTGGTAATAGTCTTCATTTAACTACATGTTTAGAGATAACCAATAAAATGGGGATATCACTTTTAGTCATTGAAGCTGAGCTGCAATACTGGCTTCAAGTTTTAGTTAGTTTAACACCTGCCACATCTGTACGTTTAGCTTTTAAATTCGAGGTTCTGTATTGGAAAAAATGCTTTGATTACTTAAGAAATTGAATTACTTAAGAAAATTAATCAGAACTGAAATGTTAACCTATTTAGGTGACTCTGGACCTTTACTTTAACCCCTTAGGCTATGTTCACACGGTGTATTTGCAGGGCGTAATTACGCCCCGCAATTACGCCGTGTGGACGGGGTGGGAGCGGGGGGCCGGCACTTCGCCGGCCCATAGACAATCACTGCTAGCGGCGCGTATACGCCGCTAGAAAGTGACATGTCAATTATCTCCCCGGCCGGCGAATCCACCGGGTGGGGAGAGGAGACGTAATCCATAGTTCTCTATGAGAACTGTGAATTACCGTAATGAATGGGCCGTTTTCGGCCCGTAATTGGCGCACTTCGGCGTGTAATTACGGACCGAAATACGGCCCATTTTAAGCCGTGTGAACATGGCCTTAAGCCGAACGCCTGAAAAGTAGTTAATGACCAGAACATTTTTTTTTAGTTTTTGCCTCCTTGCGTTTCGACAGTTGTAAATTTTTTATTTTTTCAATGACGCAGTTATATGAGGCCTCGTTTTATTTGAGACGAGTTGTACTTTATGGGGGAATAGTTTAAGTTCACTTATAAATAATTGCAGAATTAAAAAAAAAAAAAATTACAAAATGTTTTAGTTTGTTTTACATTTTGTTTTACACCGTTCACATTTCACACTTAATAACTTGTTAGATTAATTCTACAGGTTATTACGGTCGTGTGGATACCTAATATGTGTAAGTTTTTTTGTGTGTGTAATGTATGCACAATTATTTTTTATTAAATATTTTTATTTTATTATTTATTTATTTTTGTTATTTTTTTACACTTTTTATGTTTTTTTTTTAATCCCATGAAGGGAAAATTGTGTTACTTTTTTTTTTTCTTTACACTTAGTAATGTATTAGCATATTCATATAAGCTAATACAATATAATCTGTGTCAGTGTGACACAGGTAGTGATCAGGGCAGCACACAGTCTGCCTTGATCACTGGCTTTTTACCCAGACAGCCGTGGGGCTACTCTAGGTCCCCAGAGCTGACTGTGCAGCCATTCCCCAGGCTCTGTCGGGTCACCGGGTGCCCCAATCACCCGACAGAGCAGGGAAATCCTTTAATTGCGCTGCGGTGACGAACAGCGGGAATCAAAGGGTTAAAACACTGCTGCGGCGCCGGGCTCCGCAAACTCCGGCGTCTACAGCGACGCCAAAAGACGTCACTGCCAAACAAACGACCCGCACCAGCCGACGTCTAAAAATGGTGGGCAGTCGTTAAAGGGAAGGTGTCACATAGGTCATGCCCCCCTTGCTGAGGGCAGCACAAGCTAGTGTCAGACCTGCTGTTCCCAGCGCTGTGTCCCTTATTCTGTAAGATACAGGAGTTTTAGAGCATTTACCCCTCAAATCTTATTCATGAGCAGGTGTTAGCTCCACCCACCAAAGGCTAGCTCCGCCCACTGAGTTATTCACATGTTTCTACCTATTCAAAGTAATAGGTTTGTCAGTTGAGGTGGGCGGGGCTAGCCTCCGATTGGCCGGGTTTGAAAAAAACTGACACTCTGAAGGACTCTTCGAATGACTCTTCTGGCGGAAAACTGCAGATTTGAGCATGAAATACACGAAAACTACAGCATCTTACAGAATAAGGGACACAGCGCTGGAAACAGCAGGTCTGACACTAGCTTGTGCTGCCCTCATCCAGGGGGGGGCAAAAACTACGTGACAGGTTCTCTTTAAGGAGTTAAGGAGGACCTGTGGCCCCTCTTGACTGGTCTGTTTTAGTAAATCCTTATGTTACCTGTGATATAATAATTCTGCAGCATCTTATAACTCGGTGTTGTGCTGTTCCTCTGTTATTCCTAGAAATGTATTACTAAATCAGTCAGGTGGGTGTGATATCATTACAGTTGTCAAAGGGACTGACTGTCAGCAGCGATTGAACAATGTCAGACTGTGCAGGGACACACCCCCAACTGGTAACACCCAGCTGACAGATTGGTAATGAATTTCTCGAAGGAATAACAGTGGATAAGAGAGAAGATTTCACAGTGACCACAAAGATTTCCTAAGACACCCAAAGCAGGAACAGCCACATGTCCTCTTTAAAGTATGCATTTTCCATCTGGAGAACTTTAGAGGGAAAAACTTTGCAGGTCTAGCAGATTGCAAAACAACAAAATCCTAGCACCTCTTACTATAGGTCAGAGTGAGGCTTTGATATTTTTGGCTAATCTTTTGGCATGATCTGAACCACACACGAGCTTTTCGTCTTCAAAGTCCAAATGGCTAGTCTAGGGGCAGGTGCCCTATCAAAGCACAACATTCTCATCTGTAAGCATACAAAATAAGTTCTTTTTAAATGCAGCCAAAGCTGATGCAGCAGAGTATTATTCAGCATTTTGCAAACCTATGGTTTTGTACATTCATTAGTCATCACTCCTAGTAAATGAAATATTCAAGCTCACGTGTTTTTTTGAGCAAAACTGATCTTTACAGGCAGCCAGATCTACTGAGACAATCATGTGGTGTCAGAGACGATGATATAGTACTTTCATTTTCCTTTATTAGCAGAAACTAATTGCGCTGTCTACTGTATAGATACAGGCGGATGCATAGACAAACTGTAAGCTAGATGTTATCATCAGTGTATAATACTATGTGTACAGTCTGCCTGCAATGTATTCATTAACATACTGCAGAAATGCATAAAAATGCAAGAAATTGCTCACCTTCACCGTTATATGTGTCTCCAAATATTAGAAGCTTGCTCACGCTGTGCTCGTCCGATGACCTCCGGGCGTTCCGCTGGCTAGGCGGCTTCACATGAAAATGCAGGCAGGTGTACGGGATGCAGCTTCAAACCCGAGGCTCGCAACATGAGACACTCTTCAACTCGGCATCAATAAAAAACGAGCTGCTTTATTAAATCCAAAAAGTTAAAACAGCATAACAGACTAAATTTAACACGTAGAACACCACTGACACGTTTCGAGCGGGGACCTCTCATTTGAACAAGAGCGTAGAACACCACTAACGCGTTTCGAGCGGGGACCACTCATGTGAACAAGAGCGTAGAACACCACTGACGCGTTTTGAACGTGGACCTCTCTTGTGAACAAGAGCGGTCCATGCTCGAAACGTGTCAGTGGTGTTCTACGTGTTCAATTTAGTCTGTTATGCTGTATTTTAACTTTTTTGGATTTAATAAAGCCTGCATGTTTTTTTATGGATGGCCGAGTTGAAGAAAGTTTACTCGTGTTTGCGCAGTCTTGGTTTGAAGCTGCATCCCGTAAACCTGCCTGCATTTTATTATTCATTAACATAGTATAAACTAACCTTAAAGGGTTTTTTCCTCACCATATTGATTAGCTTTTAACATGTAGGCAAAGGTAAATAAAGACTATTACAAAATACAGTGCTGTTCTGATTTTGTTTCATTTCAAAGTTAAAGCAGTTCTTATCTCCTGCTTCTTTACAGAATCTTTACTTGGCCACGGACTACCTCTGTCTGATCTAGTAGCCCTGGCCAGGATGAATAATGCACCAAATGTTGTAAGCCCTAGTATATTTGGCACAGCTTAGGCTAGTTCCATATCTGCGTCAGAGGTTCCTTTCAGAACTTCCATCACAGAGATGAAAAACGGATTCATGGGACCTGTCTCACAACGGACACCCACAGTGCCCAATGGTACTATTGTTTCCATCTCATCGACTGGCACCACAGCAAAAACCCAACGGACCCATTGTAATTATTATGGCCCGTGGATCGTCTTTGATGTCCGTTGTGAAACAGATCCCATGGTTCAGTCTCGATGAAGGAACCTCAGAGGCAGATGTGACCATAGCCTTATTCTTGTGCACTTTTCGTTAAGGCAGGGCAGGTCCTGGTGTCGATAAGGGTCTAGGTAGTGGAATTACTCATGGCCGTAGCATCTAAATGAATGAAAAACGCTACCGTGCACCATTCCTCACTGTAACTGGCACGCAGCGGCATTACATTACAATGTTAACTGGAAGCCTTATGAAGGCTTCTATCACCGCTGTAGCTGCCGTTGTATCACTTCCTGTCCCAGGCATCTTTGTACAATGATCGTGCCCCATAGTGATCAAGTCCTCTATGGGGCCTCTATATTACAGTGTTAAAGGGGATGTATCGCTTCTTCAGTTCGTCTGTTTCATTGTAATCTCAGCTTCTCAGCTCTACAAATTTAGGGGCGTTTTTCCCCCTCCCAGCTGGGTGTTTCTTAACTGAAGGGGGATGACATCATCCCCCCTTCACTGTTCATGCTCGCTCCCGAGTCTCCCCTCCTTCCCCAGTCCACATGTCACTGTGTCGTTCCTCTCCCAATGCAGTCGTATTTTGTAAGTATATTTACATACGGCTTGCATTCAGTCTAGACAATCTTCTATGAACTCAAAGCACTGATCTCTTCTCCTCTCACAACTGGAGGTTTGTTACAATTGAATCCAGTCTTCTATGAACTCCTCCAGAGCAGCACAGATCTCCCTTATATGTTTACATGCAGGAGCATTTAGGCATCGAGGCACAATTCTTCTGTTTTCTGATTGTGGAAGCCCTGCAGTATTATTGTGTTTCTTCTGGCTGTGCAGAGTGAAATTGCTGTTGGTCCCTTACTTTGAGTGAGAGGGGCAGCCTAATGCTCCTTCTATGTTTGCATTGGGCCCCCGAAGCACAATTCTGCTGTTTTCTGATTGTAGAAGCATCTGCAGTGCCTCTGTGTTTCTGTTGGCTGTGCAGAGTGAAATTGTGCCAGTCCCTTACTTTGAGTGAGAGAGGCAGGGGCCAGACAGAATGTAAATTAGTAGAGCCGTCAGCCAATGACATGAAAGGAGGTGGAATCCGACCGGCACTGGGGAACTGTGTTTACAGAAACAGAAGATAAGGGAGACAGTGAAAACAAGACAGCTTTGCAAATGACATCCAATTGCAAAGTTGCTTGTTTTCACTGTCCCCTTATTCTGAAGACCATTTAAGGAAATGATACAACCCCTTTAAGAAAAAACTTTTTTTTAAGCATAAAAAAAGATTTAAAAAAACGGAAAAGTTCAAATCCCTCTCCTTTACACATCATTGGTATCGCCTCATCCGTACAAGTCTGATCTATTAAAATATAACATAATTTATTCTTTACGCTAAACATCAAAGAAGAAAACATATTCCGAACGCCAACATTTTGTTTTTTTTGGTGATCTCACGGTCCCTAAAAATTGGAATAAAAAGTGCTGGAAAAGTTGCCTCTTTTGTAAAATGGTATCAATAAAAAGTACGCTTCAGCCCACAAAAAATGCACCTTCACTTCGGTCCTTAGGTGCAAGTACAAAAAAAGTTATTGGTCACAGAAAATGACATGGTAGCGCAAATTTAAGAAATAGACTAAAACATAATGAAAACCCTACATATTTGTTATCGCTGGATCCGTATCACCCTGTAGAATACGGACAAACACATCATTTGTACCAAAGAGTGAACGCCGCAAAAACAAAAACCCTGCAGACATGGCGCAAGTATGTTTTTTTCACATTTCTACACACGTAGAATTTTTTTTGTGGTTTCCCACTATATTCTATGGTACGGTCAATGACACTATAAGAAAGTACACCTTGTCCCACAAAATCAAACTCCTTATATGGCTATGTAGGTGGAAAAATAAAACGGTTATAGCTCTTGGAAGGCAAGGAGGAAAAAAAATGAAGAGCCATATTATAATGATCAGCTGTCAAGAAAGAGTTAATACATTTCTGTCATAGATTACACAATCTAAGAGCACACCAGATTCATCATGGTGGCTCGGCTGTCTGATACGTTTGGCATATCTTTAGACACTGTTGTCTAACTCTGTCTAACTTAATTTATGGCAATAATTGCACAAAGTTTGGAGGAATTTGTAGTGCACAACGTTCAACTGCAAGTCACGCCCATTTTTCCATAACCACTTTTCGCCATGGTGGGCGAGGTGAAAAATGTGATGCCCAACGCGCTAGAATTCCGGAACAATTGTTTTAGTCATTTACAAAGTATACACTAAGGGGGACATGTATGTCTGGGGCTGCGCCAGTATTATGGTGTCCTTTCAGCCCAAAAACTGGTGCAGTCCTGTTCTCTGATTTATGAGCAGGTGCACTCCAAAAGCGTCATTTAGCAGCGTCTGCAGCACTTTGTAATGTGCCCAGAGGTGGGGGGTTTCTGGGGGCGTCAAACCACAACCGTATGATTCTACACATTTATGACTGGAGGACGGCAAAACTGGACACATTACTGCTGGAACAGCCAGACCAAGTTACAAGTGGTTTACCTGAACCTGAGTTGTCGTAGTGGAGCTAGAATGCGCCAAATCTATGACCCTTTTAGATCAATACAGGTTAAATTTCAGCTGCATATCCACTGATTCTGTTTAAAAATTTGACTGCGTCTGCTCAACTAGATCATACTGTGCCCTTAAACTATTATGCCTAGCTGCAAATTTCCACGGATTTGTGCGCCTATCGAAAAATTATAGGGCCCCCCGGGCCTAAATTTTCCCCCGAAATTCTGTACTTTCTCTTTGCCACGGAACAAACCCTGTATTTTAGATGGCGTTATTCCCTATTAGAAAGCCTTATTATGCCTAACACATCCCTGCATTATTGCTGAGCACCATTTTACACACAGACATTCTCACAAAATTGGATTAAAATCAAAATTTTGCCTATCCCCATTCACAGCTGCATTCACAATTCTGTAGGTCTCTTCGTGATTTTTTGTAACCCAGGAGATTATCTTTACACAGGTTAGCAAACTCAGAATGTAGACTATATATAAATATATATATAGATATATATATAGACTATAGATATATATAGATTTCAAGAGAATGTGTCACTTTTTAAAACTGGTTGCTGAAACATATTATTTCTCAAAATCTGTTTTTCATTTTTAATTTGTAGATTTCTTTTTATTCTTTTTTTTCTGTGCATGATTATATAGTCAGACATTTTGCCTGAGCTGCTGCACTGCTTTATTAACTGCAGTTTAACCCCTTAACGCCGCAGCCAGTTTTGACCTTCCTGACAGAGCCCCATTTTTTTTTTTAAATCTGTCATGTTTCACTTTATCTGAGAATAACTTTTTGATACTTTTACCCATCCATGTGATTCTGAGAATGTTTTCTTGTGACACATTGTCCTTTACGTAAGTAATACATTTTGGTCCATATAATTGTTGTTTATTTGTGAAAAATATCAAAATATTGCGAAAAGTTAGAAAAATTTGCCATTTCAAAGTTAAAAAATGTCTGTGTGTAAGAAAGATAGTTATTCCACACAAAATAGTTTATAACTAGAATCTACCATATTTCTACTGTAGGTTGGCATAATTTTTTTAAATGTCTTTTTATTTTTTTACGACATTGATTAACTTTAAACATTTAGGGAAAGATAAATAAAGACTATTATCAAATACATTGCTGTTCTGATTTAGTTTATTTCCAGAAATAAAGCAATTCTTATGTCCTGCTTGCTTACAAAAGCTTTCCTAGGTTACATCCATCTCCCTATGCTCTCATTACTCCAGCAGCCCTGGGCCACCATGGTGATGTCACTCCCTGCTGTGTGTTAAACAGGAGCTTGTGCAGTTAAGTGACTGACACTCTTTAACCCTTGAGAGCTCTTGAGCCTTCTGCCGTACTGTTTACACTCTTCTGTGTGCAATGTCCCTGTAACAGGCTCAGCTAGAATAGCAGCGCTGATAATCCAGTCACTGCTGTAGACCCACCCACTGCCTGACCAGGAAATGTGAGCCAGAATCTGGCTTTGGCTATTTGAGAATATCCCTTTAAGGATAGACCACTGTCTTTCCAGTTTAAGCCCAACTATAATTCCCAGCATACTCTGACACAAATTAAAGACCACTGATCTATAGGTGCTAGAATTCTAGGAAAATTACAAAAAACATCCTCATACACAAAAGAGAGACCTTTTAACTAGGATGAGACTCTAGAAAAAGTTCATGTTTTGCAGAACTGAACATAAATATATAACCTAATATAGGTGACTTGGGCTTTAAACGTGTAATACAGGGAATACTATGACCATTTATGGTCAAATAAATTGGGTTCTATTTGAGTTGGGACATGTTATTCCAATTAGAGTGCTAACAGCCAAGTTCCTCAATGAACTTCCCCCTGCATGACTTCCAATGGCCATTCCCAAGTCTTAAAGTTCAGTACAGTGCATACAATTCAATTCACAGCCCCCATACAGTTGCCTATTCTGCCTGATTTATCATTATTTGTACAATATGTTGCATATAATTCCAATTTCCCTGACAGATGAAGAAATGTAAATCTTATTCAATACAACTTGCTGTAGTTCCTTCCAACCGCAAAGTACTTAAACAATAACAAATGTGCTTTATGGGTCGTGCTTTAGCGAAAAGCTTGCAATTGTCTAACATTGCTGCCTAATGTTAAGCGTTTTCTCTCCCTTCCTATGGTGGCCTATGCCAGCAGGCGAGTCTATACTCTTTCCATTATACTTTAACACAAGCGCCTTGTTTTTTTTTTCTTTTTTTGGAAAATGTAAGAGAACTACTGAAGGGAAGAGAAAGGAAAAACGACTCCGCAGAAACATAAGATCTAAAGGAAAGACGTCATGTGTCATGTAGAATTTCCCAGATGTTTCTTGGCTTTCATGGAGCATTTGGGATCTTTATATTGCATTGTATGAATGCATTTGGAATCTTTATATTATATGGATGTCAACGAGCAGAGCCCTTAATAGAGCTATTGCGTTGAAAAATGTGCTTAAGGGAAAAATTAGAGACGACTTATAGGAAGTGAGCTGTTAGATTGCCTGGTCTCAAATCTAAAAACTTGTGTTTCACAAACTTAAAGGGTTTGTCTAGTTTAGAAAACACATTCTGAGAGAATTCTGAGTTAATAGAAAGTGGTCCTCTGTTTAGGACCGTCATCTCTTTGCCAGAGTGGAGAGCAGCTACAAGGAACATTGCTTGATCTGGAGAACCTGATGTGCCCTGCAATACACAGACAACACGTTTGAATGAACATTAGTTCTTAATTTCCCCTGTTGTGGCACTGCAAGGAAAGTAAATGCTTAAAGGGGTTCTCCAGGAATCTCTTTATTTGCTATAGCACTAACAACTTAATTATATTGAACTTTGTAAGTGATATTCATCAAAAATTATTTACCTGTTCTGCTTTGCAAAAACCAGAGAGCCCTTTACTTCCCTCCTTCCTACTTCTTGCATACCATGTGATGTCCATTGATCACATGGTTTTGATTCTGCGTCAATGGATGTTTTTCATCATTCAGTGGGTGTGCTTTGAAGCCAGGTTCAGCTCAGAAACATTCCTCTGTAGTGGGTGTGACCTGAGCAGAGAAGAGTTGCCTGCATACAGTGATGTCATTCTCTCCTGCGGGTCTCAGCAGCAGATGTGATTAGAGGGGATAGGGAAATGTTTTTTAGCTCTGCTTCAATTACTATTATTAATGGACAGTAAATAAAATTACAAAGCCTGGCGGTTGTGATGTACACTGTGTCAGGCTTACATATATTATCTTTAGCTGCTAGATCTTGTCTCATTACTGTACTGATAGAGAATATCTTTCTGATAATGCTAAAGCCTTTTCGGTCAGAAGACTTCATGATTGCTGATTCATTACCTTCTGATGCAGAGCAGAAAAAAATTCCTGCTTATTGCTCTTATATGCATGATTAAAATTGCCCTACATCACTGGGTGCAGGGACGATACACATACCTCTGATACGCACACAGCTTTCCCATGATCAAAACTCATAGCTGTATGGGATAGAGGCACTTGCGGTTGGTGTTTTTATATATTTTTCTCTCTGGATAAGGAGGTCGTGGACCCAGTGAGGCCTGATGTGGCTCTTTGAGGGTAAAGTAGTGTAGGACTGCCTATTTGAATACGTGAAAGTGTGAATTAAAATCTTTGATCAAAAGATGTGAACCGAGAATCTCAAATTTTTTAGTATTGAAGCCAGGTTCACTCAGAAAATCCTCTGTAGGGTGTACCTGAGCAAGAAGATTGCCTGCATACAGTGATGTCATTCTCTCCTGCGGTCTCAGCAGCAGAATGATTAGAGGGGATAGGGAATGTTTTTTGCCTGCTCAATATATATTAATGAAAGCAGTAAAAAATACAACTGGGGTTGTGTACTTACAACTGTGGCTAGGACTGCTTCATAGTACTTATCACTACTGCTGCTAGAGTCAGTTCTTATTACTTTGTCTGTAGGGAATATCTTTGATAATTTGCGAAAAGACTTTTCACGTGGTCAGAAGACTTGCATTGATTGGCTGAATGTGCATTAGGACCTCTGAGAGCAGCAGTCAGAAAAAAAGTCTGCTTATTGCTCTTTATATAGCAGTGATGCCAGGGTAAAGCATTGCCCTGACATCACTGGGTGCAGGGACGATACCACATACCCTACAGCAGGCACACAGCTTTCCCATGATCAAAAACCTATAGCTGTGGGGGATATGATGTCACCCACCTTTCTTGGATGCTAGATAGGCTATCCAGTGTAAAGAAAGCTGGGGGATGCCACACTCCCTACACCAATCAGAGTTACAATGATGGGTTAGCTCTGTACCTGCTGTGGGGGATGTACAGCACATGCATAGAACTATATAAACCAAATTATATATATTTGTACATGTATTACATAAATTATAGGTGAGGAAAGAAAGTTTATTATCAATGTTACAAACTTATTGCTGCACTGTATTACAACACAGTCAGCTGCAGGCAACCAGCAAGTAAAGTGGACCAGAGATGAAGGGGCATGAGGTGTAAATGTTGGAGAATGATGATATAAGGGTGCAGGGCAGAGCTCAGCAGTGCCAGGAGGATTAGGGGGTGGTGCAGGGAGGTCCTAGATTATAACTGCAATGGATTCTGGGATTTGTAGGAAAGAGCTACTGGAGAACTTCTGACCTTCCCACTACCATGAAGTTTCACTGATCTTATGATAGATGAATAAGGAGGCAAAAAAAAAAAGAAACACATGAAGGTAGTGGAATATCTTTACTTTTCTATATAAATGTTGTTTATAGTGTACTCCGAAATCTGCAAACTCCCAGATAACCACTTTAATGCTAGGTTTTCCTAGCACATCACAGAGCTCATCTCCTCTCCGCTATCATATAACCCTATATATCATAGAGCTCAGCTCCTCTCCTCTATCATATAACTCTAAATATCACAGAGATCAGCTTCTCTCCTCTATCATATAACCCTATATGACACAGAGCTCAGCTTATCTCCTTTATCATATAACCTTATATATCACAGAGCTCAGCTCCTCTCCTCTATCATATAACCCTATATATCACAGAGCTCAACTTCTCTCCTCTATTATATAACCCTAAATATCACAGAGCTCAGCTCCTCTCCCGCTATCATATAACTTTATATATCACAGAGCTCAGCTTCTCTCCTCTATTATATAACCCTATATATCACAGCGCTCAGCTCCTCTCCCTCTATCCTATAACCTTATATATCACAGAGCTTCTCTCTCCTCATATCTATAACCCTATATATCACAGAGCTCAGCTCCTCTCCTTATCCTATAACCCATATAATCACAGAGCTCAGCTCTCTCCCTATCCTATAACCCTATAATCACAGAGCTCACTCTCTCCTCTATCCAAACCTATAACACAGAGCTCAGCTCTCTCCTCTATCCATAACCATTATCACAGAGTCATCTCCCCCCAATTAACCTATATATCACAGAGCTCAGCTTCTCTCCTCTATCCTATAACCCTATATATCACAGAGCCCAGATAGGATATGATTAGCCATCTGACAGGTTAACTTTAAAAGCTGTGGTCACTTCCAATAATTTACAGGAACCTGAAAGAGAACCAGAAGCAGTTTAAGAAGATGGCTCTAAGTTCTGGACTGAAACATTTTTTTTTCTATGGTGTATTATGGCTGCGCGTAAATAAAGCTAAAAGGAGTGTTACCAGCATGCACTTTGATGGCAAACTGATTAAATACTAGTATGCTATCAATATCTCGTAGGTACGGGCCCCTGAAAATGTCGGTCCAGGATACAGAGTCGGTCATGCTTGCAAAGACTTTGATGGCAGATCCTAGGAACACCTCAATAAATCATTATACACTAAAAATCCTGAAATTTTCTAATAAACATTATGCTTTACTTCCTCAACATTTCGAGGAACTTGCTTTCAATAATGAAAAACATTGGAACATATTTATTTTTGCTGTCTAATAAGTTATACAGAGTAAACTTAGGTTATTTAAAAATGCATCATATTTGTCACAGCAGCTTTTGATTGTTGGCTATTTACTGTTTGATCACTTTGGTGCATCTTTAGACTTCTCTAGGTTTCTTAAATCAACTGTTAGCTTACTTTGCACCATAATTCCTACAGATTCTGCTTTAAAACCACAATGAAATTCTGCTATACCAACAGGGCTTAACTCTTTGTTGCCATAAAGGGGACAGAAAAAAAATGGGGCCAGGCTGGGTCAAAAAACAAAAAAAGAGACAGTTATACTTACAGTCCCTCCCTTTCGGAGCTCATTGGTGATCCGCTCCTCTTCACTTCCAGGTTCTTGTTCTGACACACAGAAGAAGCTCACACTCCATTCACTTGCTATAAAAACTGGGAAGTGAAGAAGAACAGATCCTGGGGAGTTTCGAATCAGCAATGGCGGTGGACAGGTAAGGATCTAGAACAGTTTTTTCATTTTTTTAACCCAGCCTGGCCCCATCTCAGATACATTTTTTTTTTATGGATAACCCGTTTGAATTAAACAAAATTATGCTTTAAAGAGAACCTGTCACATAGGTTATGCCCCCCCTTGCTGAGGGCAGAACAAGCCAGTGTCAGACATGCTGTTTCCAGCGCTGTGTCCCGTAATCTGTAAGATGCAGCAATTTTAGAGCATTTAATGCTAAAACCTGCAGTTTTCAGCCAGAAGAGTCATTTGAAGAGTCAGTTTTTTTCAAACCCCGCCCACCTGAGGCTAGCCCCGCCCACCTCAACTGATAAACCTATTACTTTGAATAGGTAGAAACATGTGAATAACTGTCAGTGGGCGGGGCTATCCTTTGGTGGGCGTGGCTAACACCTACGCATGAATAAGATTTGAGTGGTAAATGCTCTAAAACTACAGCATCTTACAGAATAATGGACACAGCGCTGGGAACAGCAGGGTTGACACTAGCTTGTGCTGCCCTCAGCAAGGGAGGCATAATCTATGTGACAGGTTCCCTTTAAATACTGTAGGTCTTGTGGCATCTCTTAGCTGTTTTACTAAATACTTTTGTTCCCTGTGAAATAACAATTCTGGAGCATCTTCTCTTATAACTCTGTGTAGTACTCTGTTACTTCTTTGAAAAATGTATTACTGAACAGTCAACTGGGTGGTAGCAATCTTCTGGTTAAAGTGACATGTCCTTGCAGACACTAAGGCTATGTTCACATGGCTTATTTGCGGGGCGTAATTACGCCCCGCAATTACGGCGTGTTGACGGGGTGGGAGCGGGGGGCTGGCACCTCGCCAGCCCATAGACTTGCATTACCAGTGGCGCGTATACGCCACTAGTAATTCACATGTCACTTATCTCCCCCCGCGGCGGATTCGCCGAGCGGGGAGAGGAGACGTAATCCATAGTTCTCTATGAGAACTGTGGATTACCGTAATGACTGGGACGTATTCCAGCCGTAATTTGCGCAGTACAGCGCATAATTACGGACTGAAATGCTTCCAATTTTAAGCTGTGTGAACATTGCCTTGGGATAAGGACACATAAGGGTCTGACCACACACAGCTGCAATTACACCTCCAATGTCTGTGTGAGTTGACCAGTAGTACCCGACAAACTCGCATGGCTATTGGCAGCTTAATGGGGGCATAATTTCGGCCACACATGGCCATACCCTTTTGCGTCCTTACCTTTAGTGTATGCCCCTTTTTGCTACCAACAAGTTGACCATTTAGTATTGCATTTCTTAGGAGGAGTAACAGAACATGACACAGAGTTTTTAGAGAAAAAGATCCACAACTATTACCACTATTAGGAAACAGACATGTTAGGAGATGTCCCCGGCCCTAATTAAATTCAAACAGGGAAAGCCTTTCTTGCAGCGTTATGTGTGTTGGATCCCTTTAGCTCTATCTCTTTGTAGCATGGTTCTACAGTACTGCATTTTTTTACTTTTTTAAAAAAATATTTTTAGTACCTGTTTTTTAGTCTTTGTTGTGGAATCTTGCATTAAAGGATTTTCCAAAACTTTTAAAGACCTCCCTATCATCTCCAACCGTGCTAAAGTAGACAATGAACCCATACTTACCTCTCCGGCCACTATTCCAGAGCTCCCATGTTCCACCCCGTCCCTCACTGATGACAACATGTTCATAGGTCACATGATGCTGCAGCCAATCTCTAGCCTCAGCAGTCACATGCCTGCATGTACAGCATGTGACTACTCAGGTCAGTTGTTGGCTGTGGCATTATGTGATCCATGAATGTGGCATCATCATTGAGGGATCGAGGGGAAACACTGGAACTCTGGCAGTGCTGTAACGGTGGTGATGAGAGAGGTTAAAGGGTTGTTCCCACAGTAGAAAATGCTCGTTAGTCTGTTGGGGCATGATGGAAAATAGAAGAGAAGAATCATACTTACCTCCTGGATGCTGTTGTTCCGTGGCGGCGGCTGTCCGGGTGATCTTGGCTGTAGCTTTGAACTCTCATTGTTCACGTGACAGGTGCAGCAATTCACAGGCCACAGTGGGGATCACCGGGACGGCCATGGCAACGGAACAACAGCGCCCGGTAGATAAGATATAATTCTAACTACTACTTTAGATACAAGCGCCAGGTGTTTCAGGGAACAAGCTGCACAAAGATCGTCAGAGGAAATCTCCTGCTGCAATCCTCTAATAGAAATAAAAATGTATATATATATACACTAAAGATATAATTCTCCTCTTCTATTTTCCATCATGCCCCAAGAAACTGACCAACATTTTCTGCTGCTGAAACACCCAACAATATTTTTCTGTTTTATCACAATAGGAGATGGTAAAAGGAGGTGTGTGTGTGGGTGTGTTGGTGTGTGGGGGGGGGGGGGGGGGAATAGGGGTGGGGGGGGGGTTTTAAAGGTCTTGGAAAACCCCTTCAAGAAGGTTTTCTGCTCTTTTACTCATTTGGTATATAACCTTGTGTCTCATTTGTCAATGACCTTTTGTTATCTTTTGATACATTTTGCTTCTTTACATTTTTAGGCATCTAGCCTTGTATATCATCCTATTGTCATATATATATATTTTGCCAGTAGGTGCTTTCAGGGAGTTATTATATGCATTAGGGTATGTTCACACGGCATTTTTGGATACGATTTAGGGTCAGTGTTGGACCCGAAAATCGCATCCAAAAACGTAGCATCGATCAGATCCAACACGCAACTGTTTATTGGATGTGTGTTGGATGCAGCAGGATCGCACCCTATACTTTCTTATAGGGCTCCTGCTGCGTCTTTTGCTCCAAGAATTGACATGCCAATTCTTGAAATGGATCCGAAAGACGGATCTGAAAGACACAGCGAGACACGCATTGGCGATCACTCGTGTGAACGCTGATACGTGTTTTACATTGCGTTCACTGTAAAATCACACTGCTCATTGGTAGATGCGTGTTTGGGTATATCTAGTCTAGACGGACTCAAACACGCATCCACAAGCGTATGTTCACACAGACTGAACACGCCATGTGAACATACCCTTATTGTATTGTTACACTATACTATTTATATTTGTATGTATTATCTATGGCTTGGCTATTAGTATTTTGCCATGGTTTATGTCATTTAGCTTTCTTTTTAGCTTTTAAATTGTTTTTAGCCTTGTATGTAGTTTGTCTCAATGAGATATTTAGAGTATATATTTTTTGATGATATTTTTGTGGTTTGTGATTTTTTTTTTGCCGTGTCCTCTTCTTATTTTTTCGTTTCTAGGGTATGTTCACACAGCATGTTTTCGGGGCATATTTCGGATGCAATACGCCCGAATTACGCACTGCAATACACCGTGTAGACATACCCATACTGTTTGATACACTTACAGCACTCCTTTTTTGTATTATCAGTGGTTCCCATCATTCTTCTTTGATTTTAAAGCTGGTCTACAGAATATCCAGGGGTCGGACACAAGTGAATGAATAGAATAAGAAGGTCAAAAGAAATATTAAGACCATAAGGCTTGAACCAACGAGATCCACAGCAGCAGCTTTGCCTGATTCTATGTATTTATACCCTGGGGGCAGTTCACACGGCTGATTTTGGCACTGATTTCAGCCGTACTGCGCGCCATATTTGCGCTGCAGTACGGCTGAAATCCGTCTCTGTCATTACGGTAATCCACAATTCTCAATTATTTACGGCGTGTATGCGCCGTGAATAATGCATGTCATTGGGGCGGGCGTGTTGCCGGCACCCCGCTGCGACCGCGCTGCACGGCAGCCGGCGTAATTGCGGGGCTAAATCCGTCCCCGAATTTACGCCGGCAGTAAGTCATGTGAACTGTGCCTAGAAGTTGAAATTCTAATGACCACTTGGTACAATTATTTTCTTCTAGCTATTTCTCAACTTTGTAGATGTCATATAGGGACAAAGAGTGTGAGGATCAGTGTTGAGCTATGTTGTGATCATTTCATTCTTGCTGCAGCATGTAGCCGTGAGAATCTACTATGTGTAATAGGAGAAAACCTCATATACACTGCGTAAAGCCCTATGCTGAAGTTTATCTTACAGAGCGACTGGATATGATTGACAGGTCCGTGTTGCAGTTACTAGACAATAACATAGCTGGAACTACAGATGAGATTATGTCTTGCATTTCAACCCCCCATTTTTTAGGAATTGAGCAAGCACTTTGTTCTTCAAAAGGCTTATCTCTCTGGCTGAAGATTAGAGGAAAACTTTGGTATGTATCATACTGCTGGCATTTTTATGACATGTTTTTATCAAGCCAAAACATAGATAACAGATATGTCTTGCACACAATAAAAGTGAGATCCCCTGTCATTCTTTTCCTGTTCAACACATCACCTACCAGATGAAAAAATGTGTTGTAATTATCTATACAATACTCAGTTTCAATGACTCTTTTGAAGTTAAACATATGCCTAAACGTATTTCTCTGGTGATTTCAGGTGCATGAGTGAAGTGCTAAGAAGCTTTAAATGGGCCCAGTTCCCTCTACTGCTGCTTTAGATAGGACATACCAACTTAATCTTTCTCTATGGACCCAACCTACTTTATGCAATCCTCAAGATTAGCAGACAGACTTGGGACAACCAATCATAAGTTACCTGAGAAAGTCATATTAGTGAAGTATGACTTATCTAGGAAACTTACCAGATTGGGCCCTACCTGAACAATCAATCATGAATCCGGCAACTGGAACTGATGTCGCACCAGAAGTGATTCTGCTGCGGAAGCCATACAGGACCCTGAAAAGTAAAGTAACCACTTAAAAAAAAACAATAATTCTAACTCTTATCCTAATCCTAGTTTAGTGTTAGGGTTGATGTTCTGGTAATTTTCCGCAAAATTCTATTCGGATGTTCCCAAATCATATTGGTTGGATTCAGGTCAAATTTATACCATTTGGGACCCTGATTGTAACCTGTTCAAAAAAATTGAGTTGGGGATATGCTCACGTTTACTGCTTTGCTGAAGCCAGATGTGTTTTGTTCTTACGCCCATTTCTGAATAATCGGTGCTGCTAATTATGGAGCCTGATGTGCATATAACGAGCTTATCTGTCAAGTAGGCAGTAGTTTAAGAATTGTACATTTTGGCACAAACTATGGCACTTTGCACTGCCCAGTAATATGGCCAGCATCCCAGCAGCTCCCTTACTGTGATTCTAGGAGAATTACATTATCTCACGAGATCACATTCAGTTCTCACATTGTAGCATACAGGCTGGAGCTGAGAAGGATCAACTGGCTGCAGAAGAGAACCGAGCAGGATTTTGTGAAAAGATAAAATTCCTACAAGATCAAAATGAGAGTTGCCCTGACACTGTCTGCTTTGCACCGTGTCAGAGGAATATAGTTCGTTCCTCACTATACAATACAAAAGTTACCTTCCATTTGACAGATTAGTTCCTCATTTACATATCTGGTGCCACAAATCGAGGCACTGATGCATTGGAACAAGGGAAGTGGGAAAAAATCCCATCTGGCACAATAGTGACTACACGTATGTATATGAACATCTCAAGACAACCCATGAGGTCCACAGAGAGAGACGCCCTTTCTGATTCCTTTATCCACAGTGGGATCACTGAACTTGTGAAAAAATTCATGCTCGGAATGACCCAAACCTGAAATTTGTTCACTGTGATCCTTGTGTCTAGTGTTGCTCCAGTCTGTTCCTGTTCGATTTGACACCAATTCAGCCAAACCTGTAAAAAAAAAAGTCACTCTGACTCTAACACTAAAACCTAGTCCTGACCATAACTGCAACCCTGTAACCCTAACCCTAAACTGCGGATAGGGTTAGGATTTTTTAACTGGTCTACTGGGCTTTATTTACTGTGACCTGTTCTAACTTCACTTCCAATCCAACGTAGGATTAGGGTACCATAATGTGACGCTAAATCGGGAGTGACCTTGGGCAGGAAGTGATGTCAGAGTGTGAGCAGGAAATTAAGCCCTCCAGACCAGTTAAAAAGTCCTACCCTTAACCACAATTTAGGGTTAGTATTTATTTGTTTTTGGCAAAAATCTATTCAGGTCCTCCCAAACTGAAGCTTTCGGAACAAGTTTGAATTTGACTTTGTCACAAATCCAAAGCATAACACTAATGTCTGTCATGTCAGTCTCTTTTTAACTTGTACTTGCCAACACTCAGAATTTTTTTCAGGCATATTTCTACAAAAAAAAACAACACGACCCTGATACTATTTGAAGAGTGTCCGATACATATAGTATTAACACTAAGACCCTGTTCACATGGCGGGTTTGGCCGCGGCCAAACCTCGTCCTAACCTCGCTGCAAACTCGCATCTCCCGACGTGGATTTGCGGCGCGGGCGCTGGGCGTGGTCCCGCCGCGGATGGGGCGTGGCTTGGTGCGCGGCTTGCAGAGAGGGTTTGCCCCCATGCAAATTAATAGGCAGGGGGCAATCCGCGCCGCAAGCCGCGGGCCAGCCGAGCACCACCCGTGGCGACACCCACGGCGACGCCTGCGGCAACACCGTGCAACCGCCTCGCTGAGAACTCCCTGTCAAGACCCGCGGCGTGTGAATATTAACGCGGTTTCCAATAGGAAACCATGTTAATAAACTAGGCGCGATTTAGCCGCGGTTTGGGCCGCGGAAACCGCGTCGGAACCCGCGGCCATAACCGTGGCCAAATCCATCGTGTGAACAGGGCCTTAGGGCCACATGTATGAAAACTTTCTCGGTCTAAGACTTTCTTTGTTGCCTCTAGCAACCAATCATAGTTCCCATTTCATTTCATATAGTGCTCTGGAAAAATGAGAGGGGCACTTTAATTGGCTGCTATGGGCAACATAGAAAGTCTTAGACCAAGACAGTTTTCATACATGTGGCCCTTAGTATCAAAAGTAGCAACAAATATAGTGTATACTCTTCAACAGAGATGCAAATAAAACCTAACTTTTAATAATTCATGATATCATAAAATATAGACATATACATGGCAAAGACAAATCTTTACTCCCCTATAACTGAAACAGAGGAAAAAAGATACAGGCGATCATCCTGTCTTTATAGGGTTTTTTCCTCTTTTCTAGTTATAGGTGAAGTATAGATTTGTCTTTGCCATGTGTATGTCTATATTTTATGATACCATGAATTATTAAAAGTTAGATTTTATTTGCATCTCTGTTGAAGAGTATACACTATATTTGCTGCTACTTTTGATATTCCTACAAAAAACGTTGCAAAAGGGGCAAGATTTGTGCAATGCCATCGGGCCTTTTAGGGGCATTCCTAGAGGTGGGGTTTACATCTCCTAGATTTGGGGCTTTGTAAGGTTGCCAACTGTGACATAACTATGTCAGTGCATCTATAATTAACACTTAGTAGTTGATTATTATTAAAATTATTACTACATTAATAATACATATTAATGAATTAACCAAAAATGTATCTTTTCTAAAATAGTTAAAAACTTAGAAATACACTGCTGCTGCAATCTGACAAAGACAAAATGAATGACTGAATTTCCTTTGTCGATTTTGTATCTATGGAAAGAAATACAGTCTGCAGGCTAGAAACCAAATTATGCAGTTTTGGAACTTTCCAATAGTCTAGTTTATTCAGTAGACATATACAGAAGGGAATATACTCGATGTACAGTGATAAGATCTAATAAAATATTTCGGCTGGTGTGATGGAAAACTCTACAATATAGACGTTTGTACTAAATCTTTTCCATGTAACAGAATATTAGGGAATTTCCACAGTACAAAAGTTTTGCGAATAAAGTGAATCTGAAAATACCATATGCTGTTGAATAAACATAATTTTCACCTACCTAATAAATATGTGATAAATGTTTTAGACTGGACTTTCCATTTAATGTTGAATGAAATTAGAGACGGGTCTATCTTCTGTTGTTTAAATTGAATGAAGGCTACTCCTGTTTGTAGCCTGTGACCAGAATTTTAGCTCTGTCCAGAGTTTTAGCAAAATGAGATTAGGCCCCAACAACTAAGGACAATGAACTAAAACAGCAGCATAAGTAGCAATAACACTGGACAACAAAATGTTTTGCCGCTGATTTTCGTTTGTACCCAACATTTGGTGCATCCTGTATTAGTGTCCAGTAATTGTCAGCTAGCACTGATAGGTTCAAATGGCCTTGATAACACTTTTCCATAGTGAGTGGCAATATCTTGCTGAAATCGTTCGCCATGTTTGTCTCTGAATGCACCAAGATTTTCCAAATGTAAATGCAGAAAATGAACTTTTAGCAACATGTTGCACGTCATCGCTTTGTAAGTTTTAATAAGATTGTCAACCCATTCAATGTAGTTTGCTTCTCGATAGTTACCATGGAAATTCTCGCAAAATTCCTTGAATGATTTCCAATAAATTTTCTCAGGTCTTACCAGCAGCTCTTTGAGGTACTTGTCATTCATGATGTGTCATCATGGCATCTGTTATTCTTGGGAACACTTGTTTCAAAAAATGAAAACCTTCTGCTTCCTTGTTCATTACTTTCACAAAATTTTTAATTAGCCCAAGTTTTATGGGAAGTGGAGGCAGGGGAAAGTACATCTCATAGGCTTTCATGATGAGAGCTGTCATGGTGCATCTTTGAGGCTTAAGCATGTACTCTCCACATATGTAACAGAAGACAAGACAAGACATTTTAGCTATATCAGATGGTACTGTAGCAATTTATAGCTTTTTAGGCTTGGAATAACTTGCAGAATCGTTGCAAGCAGATTTTACAGCCTCTGCAAGCAGCATCCAGACATGTCTAAGTGTGCCTAGTCTGTAACAACTCTACTGAAGCAAGGAATTTGTGCCTTTGCTTGCCTATAAATTACATAACAGCACATATATTGTGGACAATACATGGACAGCCTGAAAATATGAAAATAAAAATGCTCAAACAGAAAATTTTAGAAAAAAATGTACGTGACAGGAAAATTTCAAAGTGATTTTCATGATCAGGAGCTTAAATTAAATAAGATACACCCAAAAGTGTTCAGGGAGCAAAATCTTTGTTATCTAGTGTAACCTCTTAAGGACTGGCCTATTTTCATTTCTTGCTTTAGTTTGTTCATTCCCACTTTCCAAGAACCATAACTATTTATTTTTCCATTACCACTTTTTTGTGGGACATTGTATTTTTAACTGTACCAGCTATTTAATGTACCATATAATATATTGTAACAGAAAAACCACTTGAAATAAAAACACCAAAGACATTCCCCAGAAGAAACTTTGCACGTGAAGTGTGCATTTGGAGTTTCTTCATACACCTCTCCCTTATGGTAATGGTTATGTTTTGTTGGGTATTTAGTTCAGTATTATAACATATAGCTTACAACTTTTGATGTGCTTATATGCATACCTTGCTTAAGATATATGGACTGAGGGTGACATGTAGGATTAATAACGCTTAGATGCCAATTTTTAAGTGCATAGGAATAGTGTAGAATGCTCCTGAATCTATGAACCCGGTCTACTGTGGGTCATAAATCAGATGCGTTCTAGCACAGAAACGACAATTCTTGCTCAAGTAAACCACTTTGAAAGTGTTATACCTGTTCCAGCAGTAATGCGCCTGGAATTGCTGTAACAAAGCTATAGATCTATAGCTTCATACGGTTTTAGTCCCTGCCTCCTGCACCCTCCTTTCCCCCCCTAAAATCAGGGGCATTACAAAGTGCCGCAGGGGGTCTGTAATGCACCTGATATTTGCTGGCGGGCGAATTAAAACTAAAGCGAACGGGGCTGCGCTAGATGTCGGGCTGAAAAGACACTAGACTTCTGGTGCAGCCCCATTCATACATGTCTTATTTAGTACTGTAGCACTTGTATCTTTATTTACTCTCCCACATCTGTTATTTTCCTACATTTGTTTACAGCAGTATTCATTTTTTCACTTAAATATATGTACAAACTCTCATGTGTATACAGAGTGTCCATATCTATTTATGATTTTTTATTATATTGATTCTCATTGGCCCTTATTTTCTATTGTGGTTGCACCAGAAAAATGTGCCAAAAAACGGTGCACTTTTGATGCAGCATGTCGTAAACAATATTTAATATGTGCTTAGGACACTGAGCTTGTTAGAGGGACATTGGTAATGGAGAGGATTTAATAACAGGGCAGAAGGCTACAAAGCTCTAAAGAGTTAAAGTTTGTCAGTAGAAAGGTAAACAGGCTCCTGGGCTGCTGATAAGACACAACAGGTAGTGACTTCCGCATCCCAATCACTGCTGCAGCAGAAAGAGGTGGTTGGTCATCTAGTGAAGCTTGTGTAAACAAACAAAAGATAAGAGCTATTCTAATTATTTGCTTACATGTTTAAAGCTAATCAATTCATGCACCAAAATTTGGTATTAGAACTAAATTTATATAGCTCTTCAGTAAAAGTGAATGCTCCAAAGAGGCCGGCCAAATGGCTTCTGAGGGGCACCCGCCTTGGGTCCTTCCATTAATTTTGTTACTGAGCAATGTGAACCTGTATAGGTCTCCCTTCTCCAGAAAAACTGTGTTATTAGCAAATAAAGCAAGAAACTGGCCTAAGGCTGGGTTCTCACCAGGCTTGCACTGGTCCACAGAGGAAAAGTGGTATCCCCAAGTGTACCTCTGAACATAGCAGACCTGGAGTTCTCTTAAACTGCATATACCTCTTTGGGAGAGGCAGAAAGGCAGAAAGAAAGAGGAAAAAACAAGATACAGAGTATGAGAGGCATGTGCAGTAGCTGTAGGTTGGCCTAGCAGAATCAACTCCACTGGTGGACCCCTTAATCAACTCCCACTGGTGGGCCCTCAGAATGAAATGCCACTGGTGGGCCCTAGTCCGACACTGGTTCTCATGTTGCATTTTTGGTGTGTTTGTTTTGTGACTCTGATTTGGAACATGTGAAACTTGGGTCAATTAAAAAAAACACGTGTTTTTTAATTGCTTGTGTTTTTTGTTGCGTTCCTATTGGATTTTCCTACTGTAACTGGAGAACCCAGACTACAAATTACTATAAATTATGGAGGGGATAATGCCACGCATGTTTCTCCTGGGTGGAAAACCATAATGGTGGCTCATTTACATCTTGGTTATAGGAACCTTTCTTTTCTCTGTATCTAAACTCACAAGACCTTTATTCTTAGTCTCCAAGATCCTGCCAAGTTGCCAAAATTTAGGAGGCAAAAAATGTTTTATATCATGAGTAGTGTTGAGCAATTTTTATCGACAAAGTTGAAATCGGCAAGGTTTTTATGGTGATCGAAATTTTCAGATCATGCGATAATTTAGGTTAAAATCTGTGCATCATCTATTTAGATCTCGCGATTTTCGGCGCTTGCTGTATTTTTGGGGGCCAGCAAATCAGATTACAGAATAGAGCAGGGTGAGATTGGGGGGGTGGG